>JAWMRA010000164.1:25502226-25596894 GCA_035584735.1 Pseudotriccus pelzelni | reverse complement strand
CGCGGGCGGTGGCGCCGCTCGCCCGGGGCACGGAGCGCCGGGATGGGCTTAAAGGGGCCGCGGGGCAGCGCTGCGCCTACGGCCGCGACCGCCGCGACCGCCCCGGCGGCCGGAGCGCGGTGTCCCCGCACCTCGCGCTGTGCGGAGCGGGCACCCGGGGGCTCCCCGGCGGCTGCACCCAGCGCCGCCCGCCCCGCAGCGACCGCCGTGAAACGCTGAGGCGCAGCAGCCCCGGGGCACCGCGCCGTGCGCGGGTAATGCGGGGCAAGGAGCTGTGTGCCCGGACAGGCCGGACGCACGAAGCATGGCTTGTACCGGGTGGGCGCAGAGCATCCCTGTGGCGCACAGAATACACCTGGAGAGAAATAGCGCGTAACGACCTGCAGCGTGGTGCAGTGACCAGGGCCTCAGCACAGCCCTTGCCCTACGAAGCTGTGGAACACACACGTGCGCAGCTGCCCACCCCGACCCTACCGAGACAGTGACACAAAACCTCGCACACACCTTGCCACTACACGCAGTGACCTGCAGGCACTCTACAAACACCCACTGCTCTGCAAAGTACATTTCTGTGTACCACGTGGGTAACCAAGTAGTGCTCCCTCTACCTTACCTACCATCAGACCACATACAACGTAGTGCAAATACTCGAGACAACCTGACACTGCTACAACCATAATAGGTCAATCTACACAGAGATGCGTACAGCTGAAAATCACTGCAAAGCAAAGGCAGTATAAAAATACCTCTAAACCACAGCACGACATCAGACAGCACAAGGGGACTATTGCTGCAGTAGAAATACCCCTCCCACCCAGGTTAACACTCATAAAGACAGTCCAAACCCTGTGCTGTGTGATGTAACCAAATTACGGTACCAGAGATGTTGCAGTGGAAGTGGCTGGAGGTTAAAGTGAATAGTGAAGTTTTGGGATGAGATGGGAACTGAGCCAAGTAAACTCCAACAAGTGGAAAGTTCATCCTGGTTCCTTAGGAGCAGGCACAGGTGGAGTGTGGGACTGCTGCAGTGGTAAACAATTCCTCCTTGCTGTTTCAAATCCAGACGTGTATGCCACCAGCCCACAACATTTCAGAGCAAATCACAGGGAAATAATCTATTAAACCATATATAGGTCTGCTTTCCCTGGGTATGTACGTGTGTTTGCATATGCAAGTGAGCAAATGTGCATCCCATATGCTTTGAACCGGAGAAAAATTACTTTCTTTTTCCCTCCAGAGCAAAGAAGCAGTGGAGAGGAACTGGAATGTTCCAGTTCTTCAGAAAACACTGTGGGGAAGGTAGAACAGCTTGCAGGCCAGAAACACCTCCAGGGCAGGTAGGGCAGTGCTGAGGGCAACTGAAAGGTTCCCTGGAGTCAGCTCATGTGGCCATTCCAGCCCCACTGCTGTGTCCCTGCCAGCTCAGCCCTCAGCCAGCTCACCGCTGGCTCCCAATAGCAGAGCAGGGCCCGATGGTTTCCTGTACGTCAGCTTTTACTGCTGTAAAGCATTCATGGTGGTAAGTGCTTATTCCTCCCAACTGCTGGAGGGACCAGCAAGTCAGCTAGGCTATGAAAATTATCCACATGAAAAGTAATCCAGGAGAAGAAAGAGGGAAGCCTTAATATAACACCTAGCAATTCTGTAAGCTGGGTTTGTGTGGAGGGAGCAGCAAGGGTACCTGGGGCAGGGAGCAACAGCTCCTCACACCTTTCTCTGCTCTTGAGAAATGGTAAGGGGGAGCAGTCCCACACAGCAGCCTCAGAGCTAAATCAGTGGGAGCAGGGGGCAGGAGGAGTTCAAGGCAGTCCTGTATTTCAGCTGCTGACGTGGTGGTGGGAAGCCTCGGTCCCTGTGCTTATACGGTTTTGGCTACAGAGTACAAGGGATTCTTAGGTTAATAATTGACTATGAACATAAAGGCCTCTTTCTCCTTCTCTCTCCCTTTTCCCCTCTCCCTCTGTTTATAAGCAAGGTCTGACACACTCAGGAAAAAATGTGGTATGATTTTCTTTTTTCTCCAGTTCTTAAAAGTGCAGGTGATATGCACTGTAACTGAAGCTGGATGGAGCTTGTTGACAGAGAAAGTGTCTTGAGTTAGACCAACTGATATGTCTGAAAAAAAAAAAATTAAACAGTTTTGTCCTCAGTGCCATACCTGAAGCATAAGCAGCAGCTTTCAAAGTGTTTATGTCTAGACTATAAGGACCTATAGCTGTTCCAGAAAGAAAGAAAATAAGAAGTTTTCTTTAAATGGGTGTGCTTAGTATCTTACAGAAACTGAGATTGTATTTAATTACCACATATCAACAAGGGGAATGGGGAAAGGTTACAGAGGACTCACCAGTCTGTTTACTCTCTGACAGTGTTTGTTTGAAAGTTATGCGTGGTATTGCTAATAAGACATGATTGTGTTCTTGGTGCATCACATGTTTGTTTATGTTGAAACAGTCTGAAAGCCTTTGAAGCCATCTGGTAACAATTAACACCTACATATCATAGAGTTACCTGTAACTGTCTCTGGGATGGTCTGCATAACTTTCTGAAAAGAAACTGTTTCCTTTATCAGAGAGTTGGCCATGCTAATTTTCTTCTCGGGGTGCGGAGCACTTTTCCAAAATTAAATTTCTCCACTGTTGGTAACAGTGTGACAAGAACAATTGTCATATTGGCATAGCTAAGAAGCCAAGTATGGGAGGCCCAGGAGTGTTGAACTGGAATGCAAACAAAATACTTTTTGAGAAACTACAGTGAGTTGCAATAGGGTGTGTTTCGGTCTGCTTAGATGCAGAGGAGAACCGGGTTCTAAAACATTCTTATAAGAGAGATTAAGGCACAAACAAGGCCAGATGTTGGATCCCAAAACGATAATTCAACTTTATTTTGTAACACGAAAGAGCAGAGAGAAAGAAGGAAGATAGAAAAGCAGGAAAAGCTAAGGGTAACTATTAAAAGCACAGGACAGGATTTACCACCACCATGAACTGCCCCTATCTTGCAAGCTGGTACATCTCTGCTGAGCTGCTGCCCTGGTCACCTTGTATCCTCCGAGGAAGGAGCCGAAGTGGCAGGTAACAGAGTGGCAGCAGCTCTCGCAGCAGTCCCCAAACAGCCTCGCCAGCAGCCCCTGGGCATGGCCCTAAATACCCTGGCCATGGTAGCCCCTGGATGCCCACTGGCCAGTTCACCAGTACCCGAGCAAAGGTCGCCTGGTACCAAGATGGGTCCTGAGTGCCCACTGTCTGGTTCCCCAGTCTCCAAGCAAGACCTGACTGGCATAGCTTATTTGGGAGAGTACGCCCTTTCTGTGTTCTTGACTGTAACAACTTTTTATCTTTTTTGCTCCTCTACCTGCCTCTGCTGGCTTGCTAGGTACCTCCTGGATCTTTTGCAAGTAGCTCAGCTCCTGCAGCAGCCTAGCTATGGCAACAAGGCTTCTTAGCTCCATTCTCGAGACAATGGCGAAGAAGACTCCATCTTTTAATCAGTCCATTACAGGGTGAAAGAGAGCTGAGGATAATTTTTACTTATGAGATTTCTGCATCATTTGTTCCTGCATGAAATCATCAGGAATTATGACCAAAAAAAGTCCTTTCCTGGAAAAAAAATACCCAGTGAACCTTGGAGAGCTGAAGGCTTCCAAACCCCAATGCAGCTGCAGAGTCACATACACATCTTCTTGCTGGACACACAGAACCTCTAAGAACCAGGCCCTCGATGTCATCCTCATGCCCACTTTAAATTTACTCAGAATAAAAAACAGCAACTTTGAAAGCTGGCGATTAATGAGGTCTTTTTTTTACTATACTGTTGTGCATTTGAGAAGGGCTGCCTGCTTGGTTCTTTAACGGAAACCTAAACCATATTTCATTCTAAGGAGATTGTCATAAGCTAATGCTGTAAGCAGCGTAAACTGGCTTTGCCCCCCAGAGGAGGACTTCTGCTCTCTCCTGGCCCCAGCTGTTTGTTCCCATCCTTTCCCTTTCATGTGCCAGCACACACAGTTGTAGGTCTGTGCAAGGAGATGCTGTGGAAATTAATTTTTTTGCCAGATTAGCTTTCAGCCAAATCAGTTCTGCAGAAACCAGAAAATCAGGAGAAATCAGAACTCAGTTCTGTAATGGGGTTTAAAGCCTGTGCTGGCCCCAGGGAGGGCACAGCACAGCAAGACAGCAGCCTTTTTTCTTTTGATTTATACCAGGTTACAGTACTTTGCAGGAGCTTGGTTATGAGTTTCAGACACAAATACATATCCATGAGATAATATTCTTGACATTCATCATTCATGTATCAGTTCCATGAGAGAGGTTGACTTATGTCACTGAAGAATACTACCCTCCCCTTCCTCCCCTCCCATCATCATTTTCCACCTAATGCTTCTTGTGTATCTTCATGAGCTTCCAGTGCCACAGTCTGATAAAAAACTAACAGAGAAAAAGAAACGATGTTTTCTGCTTTGTTGGCAAGCTAAGGCCACTCAGGGAAGGTTCTGACACACCCCAGAGCAGGCTAGAGGGCAAGGGCAGGGCCCAGCAGCTGGGAGTAGGAAGGGAGTGGATGAGACCTCCGCTTTCATCAACCACAGTGAGTCCTTTGCCTAAATGACTGCCTTAGCTAATCTTTTGCACTTTTCATGTGGTTTTGTACTACAGCTGACTGGTTTGGCATCCCCTCTGGCTTCTTTGTACGCAGGCTGCTGGCTTTCAGGTCCGTACACTCAGTTCCTGATCTCCTGAACATCCAACGGGAAACTCCACAGCCACCACACAGGGTGCTGACCAGGTATAAGCTCCCTGTACAGCATCCTCATCACCTGTGCTGGATCAGCCCTCCATGTGAATGCACGGGGTTCCCATCTCACCTGTACTGTTTCCAGGACAGCAGTGCGGTCCCATCTCCATGCCTGACCTGGGTCACACCGGTGCTGCTGGGAGTTCCCTGGTGCTCAGATACCAGAGCAGTAGTGCAGCCCCGCTGGCATCCCTGCCCTCCCTCCTGGCCCTTCATTCCCAGGTGGTTCTGCATTAGCACAGTGCCAGCCAAAGGAGTAGAATTAGGGTTCTGAATTCATGTTTTGCCAGGTTGAACGGTTCTTATGCTTTCTCTGCTGTAACTGGAAATTGCAATAAGGATAATCAGCACTTTGCTTTTATGTCTAAAAGGCTTTATCTAAAGATCCCAAAAGAGCCAGCAAATGTTGTGCCAGCAGACATGGACTGGTTAAGCAACTTGCCTAAAAACACAAAGGATTTTTTCCTATTTTTGCTGCTAACAAGACAACACAAGTTTTGACCTCTAGTTTTTGGCTCTGAGCAGTGTCTCCTTCCTACATCATCACCCCTTAGGCATTTAACTGTTTGACATCAGTAGCCAGGGTTGCCAAAGGAGCTGCTCCTGGAGCACTGTTGGCTCAGCCTCTTTTCTACCATTAATAAACCGTGTACGAGGAATACAACCAGTCTGAGTTCAGGTACTTTAAAAAGTCCTAAAAGAGCCTTAAGATGTTATTATTACAGGTATATTTTGTTCTGGAGCTTCAGACTAGAATGGTTTTGGGGAAAAACTTAACCAGATGAAAAAAAAGTAAAAAAACTTCATCATCTAAATCAGTTTCATAATCCCTGGAGATCTGGTTTGTGATATTTCAAACTTTTTTTCTGTTAACATAGTAAAATATATTTGTTTGCTACTTACTGAATGTTGTTACCAGTAAACCCTTCAATTACTAGAGGCAAAAAGGGTCATAATTCCTGCTGTTTATATTTTGAATTTCTCCTGGCTTGGATAATGAAAATCAATAAAACCACTTTCACTGGCAAGTCTCAGTGGTGCAATGTTGGTGAATAAAGGGAAATCAAAGTAACAAACATTCTTGGAAACTGCAGTAGAGTTTTTAAAAAATACAATATAAAAAAGTCTGTTTACAATCTATATAAAATTAGGTTTTTGCAAAAGTTTAATTTGAACCTAATTTAGAGTTGAAATAATAAATAAAGATATTGTGAGACTTGCAAAGCAAGATGATCCTCAGTTTCCATTCATGATGCCACCCTTAGTTCACCTTGGATCTTCTTTCTGCTCATATAACTATATTGATTTAGCTCAACAAATACATTTTTTTAATATCTATGTTCTGTAAGGATCCGAAAGAAGAATGTGGAGGAATATCCAGTACTATACCCCCTGTACTATCAAAATAAAAGTCTGGAGCCAGACGGGAGAAATCCACTGTCAGTTAGTCTAGGTGGACTTCAGATGAGAAAGGACTGCTTTTCCATGATGCCATTCCAGGAAAGGTAAGGGAGGGCTGGCAGAGCCCTCTGCTCAGCTGGGCAGCCGGCCAGGCTGTGAGAACCTGTGCAGGAGGAACCTGTGCATCCTTCCAGGTCCTGCTGGCACCGGGCTCTGAAAGAAAAGGCTGAGTGCGGAGGAGCTGAACACCGAGGGCCAAACCCCACCCCACAGCGTGGAAAGGAATGTTTTGCTCATGGGATAATGATTTGTTTACATTTAATTAAGCATAAGAGCTGTTCATAACAAGCTCTGTTTACACTGTGGGCAGGAGATGGCTCTGTCTAAATAGGTCCAAAGGATATTAACATTCTTAAAAGTTTGGCAGGTTTAGAAATTAGTCCCTTAAAAAAAAAACAAACACAAAGGTACATTCAGAGAAATCCAGAGGCGAAGGAAAATCTTCATAGAGCCCTAGGGGAGATTTATGTAGAAAAGTTACACGTTTAAAGACTTCTTTAAAATGGTCCTCAGCCACAAAGTTATGTAAACACCTTAGTGATTCAATCACTACGACATAGAGAAGAAAAGAAAAGCCTTTTGAAGCTAACTTAAAAGCATAGGTGGATATGATCCTAGATTTCCTTTTTATTTGTGTTCACATATCTCAAAAAAATTTTACTCACTCGTTTTTGCTTTGACAACTACATTCTGCTTTACTTCCATCTTCATCTCATTTTGTATAAAGGGTGATTTTGTGGTCCATGCCCGACACTAAGATCCCATTTATCACTTCATCAGCGTTTCATCCTTTTTCCATCCATGATGGGCCTTGTCCAGGATCAACAAGATGTTTCCCCAGGACATCCAAGAAGAAACACAGAGTGCCCTTCTGCTCCTCAACAGCTCAGAGACTCATCACTTTGTGGAAGACATGTCCTGCACTAGGGAATGTTATCAGGCAGTGAGATGGTAAAGAGTATGCCCAGCTCTGGGCTGTCCTTGATTCTCCATAGTAAGGCTAAAGTACAAAATGGAGGTTTATTAACTCTGTGATAATGTAGGCTGTGTGTTATCTGTTCCTGGGATTTGGTCTGAGCCACCCCTCCATGACGATCTTGCTCATCTCCAGGCAGATCAATGTACAGAGTATCTGCAAACTGAGGTTATGCAGAAGCACATAGGCTGCTCTGAAAATCAGTCAGGCTTAATCTTTTCTTCACAGGGATTTTTGGACAAAAGTCTTTAGCACTTGCACATAAGGAATTCTCCTCTTGAGCTAGAGAAGTAAATAAAGCTTCTGCCCTTTTCCTACACCACTGATCAAAGAGATTCAGGTTAAGATCCTGAGGTCTGTCAAATTAGTGCTGATACAAAATGTCATGTGTTTAATATGTATGTTAGAACCCATGTCCACGGGATGTTCTCCACGACAGCTCTGCAGCGGTGATTTGCTCCCCTGACCACAAGGCTGGACACTGCCACCCTTCCTCAGGGTGCTCTGCATCTGCTGCACAGCAGAGCTGCATTTGCTTACTGATCTGAGCAAGGGATGTTACACTGGCTCTCTGTTCTTCCCACCCTAAGGCTACTCCTGTAGCAATGCAATTTATTCATCTCTCCTTGCTCAAAGCTGTGCCTAAAGGCACAATATGGCCTTTGATTATCGGAAGGAAAAAAGCGAGTTTTCAAGGGCCACCACTGGTTTCTATTTAATATTATGTAATTTCTAGATTCTTTTTATTTCTAGCTTTTAACACTGGTTCCTTTTAGTTTGGGATTCATTATTTGGGGGTTTTTTTGCAGCCATTTTTTGTGGCTGCTGGGGGCAACATCTGTATTTGCTGTAATCTGGCCAATATCTATAATTTAGTTAATATAGATGATTCTTAAATATCTGTTTCACCACAAAATCCATGAAAATACCATTTACATCACAGGTAAAGGTGCAGGTTTATAAAAAGATTCTCGTAAATTCTCAGTTTACTGTTTACTTTCTCTTGCCTTTTCCATTTCTTCCTTCCAGGTTATTTTATACTATCCAGTCGTATGAGATACACATGGTAGAAGTTTCTACCCATTCATTCCCCAGAGCTGAAGGATTTGCTCTAAACGTGGAAAAGCTGTGGGCTCCCAGGGCAGAACAGCCTGGGGGGAACTCAAAGAGAGAGGAAATTTTGGCCTCTGAGATCGAAAATCGATCTCTTTAGCAACACGGCAGGGAGAGAGGACTCAGAGGAAAGAGATGCTGTGGCTGCTACCAACTGCTTTACCTTCAGCAGCTGAAGGAGGAGGGTTGGATAAGTGTCTGTTCCCCTCTCTTGACCACAAAGGATTTATTTAAAATGCATGCCAGAAGGAGGATTAGAGCAGAGCCCTCCCTCCTCTCCTTTGTTCAGGAGGAGGAAGGGAGGGTAAGCCCATGGCTACTGGAGTCTGGGCTCTCCTAGTACTCACAGCCTCCTTCTATTTGCCTTCCCCTCGTGCTTTGCCATCACTATGGAAAAGGATTGCTTGATATTCCAAGAATGGCATTGTGCTTTGCAGGAGTATCAGAGTCTCCAGACTGCTCCATAAATTGTACTCTACTTACGTAGACAGTGTCTACAAAAGTATCTGGGTCAGGCATGCCAAGCAGCCCGCCTTTCCTTTAATGTTTTACTGTGGATGCTCCCCCACATGATCTTTTTTCCAGATGGCCCCTAATCCTTGTAAATATCCAAAATCCTCCAGCTATGATTTCTTGGTCTCCCCAACAACAGATATTTTTCTTTACTGTATGCAGTACATAGTGCGCTGTCTTGCAATATTTCCCAACAGCATACCAAAATATTCATTTCTTTTTCTGTTGTATTCTAGTTTTCACACCTAAGGCAACAGCTGAACATTAGTGAGCCAAGCCAATGGCATATAAGCCTGACTTATGGTAACTGATGCACACCTTTTCTTCCAAGAAGCAATTCATCTATCCAGATGTTTTCTCCAGCTGTTTCTGGAATAATCACAAATTCATCGAGAAGGAAATCTAAACAACAGCAATGTTGTCACTATCTACCATCATAATGAGTTTCTCCTGATTAAACCTGAGCTTCCCATACACTGTCTTTCTCCCCATCCCTCCTATTTTTTTACCCCAGTGCAGCACATCTACAACCCAAGCATTCCCAATCCTTTCATTACTAGGTATGGAAAGAGTGGCCTCAGCCCATCTGCAGGGATTTGAGCTGCCTCTGAAGTGTGGGAATCTGCTTCCTCTGACTCCAGCTGGACCTCGGTAACCAGCACGAACATGCCTTTCAGACTGCAGTTCAGTTCTGTCCTCTGAGCTGCTCATGCTCAGCTGGGGCCCCGCTGGAAGCAACAGCCCATTATCAGCAGGATGAGTAATAAAGCAAGTACTGCTGAGACAGTTGGTATTCCTGGGACTGGTTTTGGGTAGAGCATGGCCAGTAGGCAGAAGAAAGCTTTTCTAGCCATCATATTCAGTATTTTGAATGACAGATTAATCTTCCTATTAAAAAAAAATCCTATCAATAGTTAAAACTTGCCCTCATTTTCTCTAGGGCTAGGATTTGGCCCTGAGCACCTACAACTACTCAGTATTCTGGCTGCAAAGTGTCTTTTGTTGCTATTTGTGTAGTATCCAATATCCTGTCTTTTGTATTCTCACCTCCTTCCCCCTTTTTTCCAAGGTACCAAATAACATATTCTCCTAACAAGCATATAATTATTTAGTTATTGCACTGTTTTATGATTGCATTGTTGGTAATTGCTCAATAATGCAAGTGATTTATTAGTAATTGCAGAGTCTTTCAGATCTGTCTTCAGCAAGAGAACAAATAGCACCTTGCATCAATAGACATCAAAGTCTTCAAGAGGGATTTTTCTTTAATGATATTTTTTAAACTATCTTTCCTACTGCAGCCTAGGGCCAAACTTTCTTTCTCTCTTTACACAATAACTCGAAGTTTCACTCCTGCCCTGCAGTGGAAAAATGCATTACATCAGTCTTCGAATAGTATTTTATTCTGTAGTCCAGCTATCACCTTCTTGTAGTTTCATCTGCATCTAATGGGATTTTATGTGGTGATATATATTCAGACTGCATAACTCCTCAGCCACTCAAATTCTTCTTAGAGCATTTTGACAATAATTAAACTGCAAGTGGTTTTCAGATATTCCTGCCATTTAGGCCTTCCCACATTGACTTCAGTGGGGATTCACAGGTGAAACAGATGAGAATTCAACTTCCCTCTTATTAATAAATGCCTTCTGGTCACAGCTTGCCAACCTTTGTATAAAAGCCCTCCGTCATTTTATCACGCTCTTCCTCCTAAGGGATTTCTCAACTTTCCACCAGCTACAGCAGCAAACTCAGGCCGCCTCAATTTGGCTGTGTGGCAAACAGGGAAAGATTTTCCAGCTCCTCTCAGAGTGCCTGGTGCTGTGCCCCGGCTTTCCTCTGCCTGGCACTGCTGCGACCTCTCATCACCACTGGTGCTCGCTGAGACCGCGGCTCTGGCTGCGCTCCGAGAGCACAGAGCCAGCAGGTAGGACTGACTCCCTCCTCGGCTTAGCAGTTTACATTCAGCAGCTTAAATCCACCTCAAGGCCACCTCCCTCTCCCAAGCCTTTCAGCGCGATCTGGCAGCTTGGACACCCAAGGCTGAAGAGGCCACCCAAATCAGCCTCATCCCTGAACAGGCATCCCCGTGTTTTATGGAAGATATCAGGAGTGAAGGGACACTGTGTAGTGTCCCATTACCAAGGATTTCATGGTGATGTGCAATACACAGGGCTGGATTGAAATCTGCAGCACAGACTCCTGGCCGTGCCAGGAAGGAAGCTGCTTTGGAGGATCTGAGCTGGACAGCACAAATGAGTCCTTCACGGATGGTTGCACTGCAGGGCTATATTTCTCCTGATTAGTAGGGGTGGTGGCTTCAGAAAAACAGGTAAGCACAGGGATGGAAAAAGAAGAGGAACCTCAGCCATGTCTGATGGTACCTGAGAACTTTTTGATACCTAAATAAACAGTTCATTTTTCTGACCTCTTGGGCACCAGTCCACAGTCTGTCATCTATCTGTAGCTGCACATTAAGGGTTTTCTTGAGCTATTGCACCCTTAGGACTAGCAAGTACCTAATGAACCAGCTACATAATCCCACAGCTGTAAATAAATAGATCCAGGACACAAATATTTCTACTGACAGCTTTCCCCCTTGTTCCAGTAACAAGCTGATCTTCACTGTGCTAGGGAAGGAAATCATTTCCTATTGAAGTCACTGACTTCAAATGGGAACTGTGTTTTTCACAGACTCTTCCAAAATTTTATTTTCAGAGGTTTCCACACTACTGAGTCATCACATGTCTGCCGGGGACAAAGCTGCCCCCAGTCAGCTTCTGCAAGGCTAAAGGCAGCCAGCTCGGGCACTGTGCGCAACAGAGGAGGCATTGGACCGAAACCAGACACTTGCAAAGAAAGGTTAAAAAAAAAAGAACAACAATATTCCACAAAGCAAACCTACTGTCAGTTTTATTAAATGTTACATTTGAGGCAAACAAGGTTTTACATTTGCTGTCATTTAATTGGATGAGAAAGAGGAATCTGAAATTTGGGGGTAAAGTGCAAGTAATGTTCTTGTTAGCTATAGTCAAAGCCAAAGGGGATTTTCAGAAAATAAACCAAGATTGTATCTGTTTAGACAATGTTAAGTATTTTCCAAGTGCTGAATCGGTCTAAAAAAGCACAAACCCCAACCTTTATGATTCTAGTCACTGCAAAGCTAATGCTGGAGGCCATAATATTGATATTTAAAGTAAGATACGCCATTTAATAATAAATAATATTTTTCAGCTGTAATTATTTTGTCCAAACATGTTTAGACACATTGCAGAGATCAATAAGGATCAAAAATACAATCTTATGCATGATTTAGTTTCATTATATTTAAGCAATAATTAAAGGACATGCCAATTTAAGCAAATATTGTTTAGTGTTATCCATTAACATCATGCCCCTTGGTTTCTCTTCTTTAATCCCACATGGGAGGAGCCTGGTTTTCAGCAACTTCAAAGCCAGCTACCCTGGCCTAAGTTTGAGGAGCACAAGCGCATAGCTGCCACTTCCCCAAAGCAGCTAAATTTGGGTTTACTTGTGGTTTCAAAATGTCAGTGATTTCTCCTGTGATGAGAACATTATCCCGAAAAACTCTGCAGTCAAAGCCTACATGCACTATCTTCTGTGCACATATTTACAGACACAGAGGGGAAGTTTTCATATTGGCATTAAGAACAGCTTCTCACCCCTCCAGAACTCAGATTAAAGGGATGGCAAAACGCTCTTTTTGCCCTCTGCTAGGCTTTGGGAATGAAATACACCCACTAATTCCACAAGGAGAAAAGCAAACAAATAAACACATGCTGATTTCTTTTGCTTGCTGTTGCAAGAGCTCATTTGTATTTTTAAAAATAGATTATGATCTGGTCATATTAATTTTGTTTGTATTCAGATTCATCATTAAATAACTTTGAACACCAAATAATCATTATAAATTATATGAAATAATGTTATTAGTGGTTTAGATTCTTTTCAATTAATGCAAAAAAGCATGGAAATTCTTATTTTTTACTGTGACTGGCCCATGAAATCTTTCACTCTTTTTTTTTGTGATTCCTATAGTGAATTTTTCACTATAATGTTAACAATTAGTTTTTCATCTGTTTCCACAGTTTCCTGCAGCAGTCACAATTTTGGCCCTGAAGTTATTTTTATGACCACATGAAAGTCTGCTTCTGCAAGGTCTGAGTGCTTTCAGCAGGTGGCTGAACATCTCCCTGCTCAGCAGAAGGGTTAGGGCTTTTACAAGGTACTGTGGAATCTGGGACGATATGGGGAGACGTTTTGCCGCTGTTTTGCAGTAGCTCCCAGGGAAGACCCCGGTAGGAGCTGGCAGAGAAGGGTGCGGTGACCCCAAGAGCTGCCGATGCCTTTGCAGTGCCCTGCTGCCACTCAGCGCCTCTGCAGCCGGCTTTGGAATCAAAGCTGCTCCTTCCAGCAGCAAATTTATCTTCTTATCACTCTGCCCCCAGTTTGTTTTCCCCATAGGCAAAGTATGAGGCGGGTTCTGGCACTCGGGCAGATCAGATTTGAGGCAGTGCCACCTGCACCGTCCAGATCCACAGAGCACGCAGCCACAGAGGTTTCACCCCGGGTAGGAACTGGGGGATGTGCCTGTCTGCCAACACCCTCTGCTGCCTCCTCAGCTCGGCTGAAATCACGCAGCCTCCCAGCTCCCAGGCTGCCTCAGCAGTGCTTGTAATTAGGAACATCTTTCAGCTTCAAAACTGAATCCTGCAGGGTGGAAACCACTGGCAGAGACAAACAGAGCCAGACCCTGTGTTGCCATTTCGAGAGTCAGGAACACCCTCCAGCCAAGAGTGAGCTTCTCCGGCAGCCTCCAGCCAGCTGCAGGGCTCAGGTAATGATTTCATTCATGTGAGTGCAGCAAGGACAGGAGGTAAGGAGCAGAGACACAAGTGGGGCTTTCTGCATTCTCCCCCACAGGAGTTTAAGGAGGCTGAACTTGGTTTTGTTCAAACTTTTTCAAGCTGAGCACGAGAGATCAGCTTAGGGGAGCCCCAAAGCGTGGAAAATTCCAGCTCCGTTGTTTGCAGTTTTATTCAAGTTCAGGCTGTTTGGGAGCACAGGATTCTTTTTTCACTAAAAATTTTGCAACTGCAGTTACAACAGCTGTTACCAGGCAACTGACATAAATTAGAACAGTCTGAGCCAATGAAACAGACAGTTTATTCGAGTTGCTTGGTGCCCAAATACCATAATCATGAGAACAGCATTAAATAGATAAATGAAATAGTACAGGGGAGGAAAGGAGTCAGAATGAGGAATGAGTAAAAAAGTGCAAACCTGACTGCAAGGAAACGAAAAGCTTGTGTATAACATAGCAGGAATAAGAATAGGAGACCTGGAAAGGAGCAAAAAACCTTGGCAAGGAATGACAGCTCAGAGAAGCTTCTAAGCCAGGCCATGTATGGCACCCTGCTGCAAAGGTCCTTTGTCCCAGATTTCTCTGCTTTTCTTCTGATTTTCTGAGACAGCAGCACTACAGATATGTCTAGATTTGCTATGAGAATGTTTTTCTCGAGCATGGATACCAGAGCTAAAGCCTTGCCCTGCTGTCACAACCTGTGTGATACATATTGCCCGTTACCACATGTTGGAGTAGCAGCAACACTTCAGAGCCCCTCTTCCAGCCGTTTTCCTCAGGATTGAGATCTCACGTTGCTGTGGTGAGAATGGTGTGATGGGAGAAATGCTCAGGGTCACAGCTGTGAGACAGACACATCAGAGCCATACAGTTTGGCATTTGAGGACACCGTTACTTGAACAGTGTGTCTGCTTTGGATGCCCTCACTTCAAGATGGCTGTTGAAAACTGTAGAGGCTTTAGAAGAGAGCTGGGAGGGAATTCTGCAACACAAAACCTGCCTTGCAGTCAGAGACCCCCTAAACTCATCACACTGAGGAGGCAGGGCCATGGCGATCTCGCACGTCTGTGGCGAAGGCATAGAAGAGACAGCTCTTTAATTGGGCTGGATGGAAGTATAACAGGATCCAGTGGGCAGAAGCTTCATATCATGTTACTCATGAAATGCCACTAAAATAAAATAATGATTTCTCCATTAAACTCCAGCTCTCCTAATGGAATACATTATAGGAGAGTCAGTTTTGCGTAAGAAAGCCGTAGGTGTTGTATTAGGAGGTTTCTCATGCGGTGCCTCACCGTAGGGAGTACACTTCAGAGACTGATGACATTATTTAATTATGCCAGTGTGTCACTATTCTCCAAATTACCTGAACAGGGTATTAACGCTCTGCCTCCCTCCACAGGAAGCTGTGCATGGGAAATGGCACGGTTCAGAGTACGAGGGCAACTGCAAACAAACATTTTTAGCAGTGCTGTGTAGGAAAATGGTGTTAATGAGCAGTGATTAAGCACACAAACCATCAGAATGTAATGATTAGAGATTTAGAAGCAAAATATAAAAAGAACAAAAAGAAACATTTTATATTTTGGATGTTGCAAAATGTGAAAGATAACTTCTCTGTGATGTTTTTCCTTGGTTTTAATGGCTGATGCAACAACTGAAACATGCTATGGAAGTGGTTTAGGTTTTTCTAATTTATCTGACAATTTTACAAGAAACCACGTTTTTTAGTCATTAAGATTTTTGAGGTAATCACGTAAGGCCAGCCAGAACATTTTTGGTCCTTTGCATTTTTTTGTTGAAATTTTGGATCGACCCAGCTGGATTTGCAATACAGTATTTTGAATAATTTAAAAACTCTCACTTGAAGGTTTTACATCAGGCTACTTTCTTTTTATTAAGAATTTCGAGATTAATGGCTGGCACACCAGAAACCTCAACATACTTCTTAGCACTTTTCCTTATAGGATGCTCTGTTCTCAAGAGATCCTTGGGAGAGAGGGCTGAAGTGCAAAGTTGTTCTGACACATATGGGTCTTTTCAGAGAGTCTCTAAAAGAAAGGTGCTACTACCAGTTTGATATTTTATTTGAAGTTACTACAGAGAATTGTGCTAGAAAAGTAGTGCTGGTCAGCACTATGCAGTCTCAGGAGTTGTAACCTCATTGTTAGATTTTGAAGGGAAATTTCTATTCAGATATGTCCTTTTCCATAGCAGGGAGTTCGGTGCTGTAATCATCTGCCCCATTTGTGCTCCCCTCAGATCCACTATAGCATTTAGAACCACGTCTTCTTTCATTACTTCTTGCATTTCTGGCAGAGGCAAATGCTTATGAAACCACATGGATAGCTTTGAAAATGAAGGATTCTTTTGAGATTGATGGTATACAGTATTCCTGGTCCAGTGGGCATGCTTGGAATGTTGTCAGGTTACTTTCTTTCCTTGAGTTTGTTGCAGTTTTATGGTGCTAACCCCACAGCTAATGCAAACTTCACCCTTGTTAGCTGATGAGCTCAACTTCAGATAAAACTGCGAATGGGCAAAACAGTCTCACGATACTTAATACCATGCCCAGAGCCCAGCAGATGGAGTCAACTTACGCATAACCATTTCAGTTTTTTTAAAACAAACAAGCAAGCAAGACCTGCAAGTATTAGGGCCAGAGACTTAAGGCATATGTTTTTACTGTGCTGTAAAGACTCAGAATCCAAAAGAACATTTTTTTTTTTTTATATTTGAATTTTAGGACATTTTCCAATTCTTGGGATCATCTTGCTCAGCTTCGGAGTTGTAGCATTCCTTTGCTTGGCTGTGGGCTTTCTGGCTTGCTTTTTTTGTTTGTTTGTTGGTTTTTTTTTTTCTTGTTTGCTTGTTTGTTTTCTTGTGTGGTTTTTTTTTTTTCAATTTGTGCATGTGTTTCAAAAGAATCATCATTTCAAGCACGTCAGACAAAATCATAAGTGGTGATGTATAAGTAAAGCAATCTATTTATGCATGCCTAGATAACAGCTAAGGGCTTTGCTGTGGAACTTTGTAAGAGAACACCACCAACAGCAGTCCATTTGCATCTTCCTCCTCTCTGCCAATAGCCAAGCTGCGGCCCTTCTCACCCTTCTTCAGCGTCAGTCCTAGAGTAAAAGTCAGTGAGAGCCACTTCTCTTTCTCTGAAGTTCAGTTTGTCCAGAATAAAGCAAACCCTGTCACTTTCTTTCCACCAGTCCTGTGCAGAACCAGCAGTTCCTAGAAGGGCTACATCTATACAGACACCATTCCTGTGGGCAAGGACCCTTCCACCTCTGCTCTGCTGGCCTCGTGTAGCTCTCCAGCTTCAGCTCTAAACAGTACAGATCCTGGGCCCAATCTTACTACAGGCTTATGCTCTAGCCAAGTTCTCATCAGCTACAGCAAGGACATCAGAAACTGCTCTGCTGGCACAAAAATCAGCAGGTCTGGTTTTTGAGGCCTCTTGACTTTGAAGATAATTATTGCAACACTGTTTCCTCTCCATGGCACGCTCCAATTTGAAAAAAAGCAAGCTGGCTCAGAAAGCCCTGTGCTACTGACCTCGGTGCTGTGTGTGCAGGCTCTCTGTCCATGGCCTCATGGCAGACTGAGCAGGGAGAGCCAAAGCCGCTGTGCCAGGGCTGTGACCCCGCTGTACCCACTCCCACCCTGCCAGATGAACCACATTTGCACATGCTGTTTGCCTGTGTTTGCATACAAATGAGAGTAGAGCACCTAAACTTGAGCCCAGCACAATTAGCATTCCTACAAATGCAGTGACTTTCTCTGCTCCTATCTGTGGGTCCTGCTTCCAGGCTCCATCAGAGCCTGCAAAGAAAGCAGCCCACAACTGAGAAAGATTGCTCACCTGCCCATTTTTACAGATGTGGGAATGGGATGCACGTGTCCTAGAGTCACACTGAAACTTCTGAGGAACAGCTAGGTATGTATCCCACACCCAGCTGACACCCACGGGTTTAGCCAAAAGAACTTTGGTGCACTGGTGGATTTTCTGCTTTTTGGAGCATGTCAGGCAAGCACAGAGATCCGCCTCCAAGTTCAGGCTTGGTTCTGCACCTTCTGGACTGTGACATACACTGCTCTGAAAGGCTGACAGCACTTGTCCTGCATTTCCCCAAAGACTAGGATGTCATCACTTGTGGTTAAGAGCTTTGGACACATTGAATTATTTTTCTGATTTTATCTTTACATTTTTTCAAGAGCTTAGCATATTCCAAACATTAATCTTCTGTGCTGTCTTGAGGTAATGTGACCAGAAAATGCTTTGTCAGCTAAGGTTGTGACAAAAATGCCAGGCATGACTTAATAAATAAGTAAATAAAAAGGAATCACCCCCTGTACAAGACTTATTTCCCATATACGTTTGATGAACCTGTTAGTTCAGCCACAACACTGCAGTCTTTACAGGCTTCTAGCAGAAGCCATTCATTCTTACAGAATTAGGGCATCTATGTAAATTTACAAAGACAAACACACAAAAGAGTTTCCAAAGAACCTTCAATATACAGGAATTACCTTTCATGAATGGGGAGCGCTCTGAAAGGACTGGTGGCATCAGTAGGTCCTCAGCACCCTTGAAGTTCAGGCCCCACTCTGCAGAGCACCTCCAAGAGCAGTGCCAGCCTGGGGACAGCTGCACTGACACGAGGATCACTCCGCACAGCAAAGGCAGGAGACAAAGTGGTGCCATTTATTAACAGAAGCCACCCTGAACCTCAGCTTCTGTTAGTGTGGAGCTGTGGCAGCAGCGACGGAGGAGTAAGTAGGCACCCAAAAGATTTCATGGCTTGTATTTCTGGGACAATAGGCTCTTACAGGGGGACAGCTGAAGGTGGGGACTTGTTAAATGACCCCAGTACAAATGCCTTGCCTCAGCAGGAGTGACCCAAATGTGCATCTTGCTCCTACTGTATTTAGTGCTTCATATATCAACAGAGATATTGACAGTTCCTAAATCCTTCACACTGGGGACAGCAAACATGAGGCATATGCTCAGCCAAGCAGAAAGAAGCAATCCTGAAGATTAACAGCCAAATCTGGCACTCCTTCAATGCCCATACTCTATCAAAACTCCTATCAAAATCAATACAGTTTTTAAATGGGGACTCAATCATACTACTGTTCAGAGTAAAGGGGCAGGTTGTTATCACAGTCCTGGAGCAGACTGGAGTTGCTGTACAAGTCCTGATGGCAGTTACCAGAGGTGTGAAGATCATGCATGTCAAAGTCTTGTGCATGCACACTCACCTTACACTGGCCTTCCTCTAACAGAGTACAGGCTCAGTATCACAAGCCTATATGCTTACAGGCATGTCCTAAGGGACAGAGTGCAGGGACCATCCCTTCTGACTGCCTTGGGTGTAAGATATAAGACTGCTTGAAATAGCTGTACCAGTTGGGTTTGCCCAAGTTCACAGACAAGAAGAGAATGTGGAAATGCTTGGGTGCAGCTTTTCCCACTATGCTGCTATCTGCAGTCCAGAAAAATGATGATCAAGACTGACTGGGCCTTTGTGCTTCCCAGTGCATCTCTGCAAAGCACCGTGTGGCCTAGTTGCAATGAAGGAAATGAGGGTTCAAGGCTCTACTCCATTTCCTGTGCTTCACAGGTTATTTTCCACAAATTTCCTCAGGTGAGGTGAATTTGCTCTGAAAGGCTGTAACAAAATGCTCTATTCAAAAGCCGTGTTAACGCACAGTGAAATGGGGATGACCAGTGTAGACAGTGATTGCCACAGAAATGGTAATAAAAGCAGCATTTCAGTGGGAGAAGCAAAAGAGACTCATTGCTGAAAAAACCCGGGAAAATCAGTGCAGTCAGCACAGAAGATCCTAGAAGAACAACTGCACCTAGTGAGAAGGGGAAAGCTACAGCTTTTTCCAGAGATACACACCAGAATCTCACATCCCCAGTCCTATAACATCTGGGGAAGAAACTTAATTTAGTGTCTAAAGTTTTGGGTTAGAGTAATATAATTCTTTGGACAATAGCTGGCTTGGGATATAATCCCTGTGATTCAAATGCAACTGCAGGGGGCAATTTCCAATAAGAGAATTATTTGTACGATTTTGCAAGTGTCATATTCAAATCTGAAGGAACCCAGGCAACGTCAGGTGTTAAGCCAAAGGCAAAGGTGTTTTCACTTAAACTTTGACTCTGAGCACCTCCTGGAAAGAAAATATAGCCAGAAAGTCAACCATCTGCTAATGTGCACAGGTAGCTTTGAAAGTGAAATCAGGAGGAAAAGGTAGACACTAAAGAGAGGAAATGTCAGAGAAGTGAGTAGCACAAGCAAGAGTGACACCCACCTCCTGAGAATGCATCTGTTTCCTCTCATGTGCAGGGTGTACAATCTTTTAGGAGGTTTGCAGTTCCCACATCCTGCCTTTATATGCTTTAATGTTTTAGCAGCTGAGTGACCCCACAGGCATCTCTGCCGATGATTACAAATCCCCTCCCTCCCTCCCTGCCGGGGACTCGGTGTGTCGAGGACACCTGCTATTCCCAAGATTAAGGTGGAATCGCTGGTTAAGTATCAGCCGTGATATAACTTTTCTCTCATGTTTAATGTCCCTGAAACCACAGTGCAGGCTTTGCCTCAACAATATAGTAAAAGCATAGGCATTCAGCATGTATAATTTAGAGGCTGAGGTTCTGGCCTCCAGGGCCTTGCTTAGCTGATGATAATCCACTTGACAGGGTGATTTTTTCCCTAAATGATTCAGCATATCGCATCCCTTTTGTCCTGCTTATTCAAGGAGAAAACACCTAACTGAAACAAATAGCTTGTGAGGTGAGCCCAGAACGAGTGGCTTTGGTTCCCTCCCAAGGAAAGTGACCTTGCAAGAAGGCAATCTCCAGCCATGCTCATTTTACCCGACGTGGCAATGCCCTGCCTTTCTTTCAGGGCTGTAACTGGCCCTGTGGCCAATTACAGCATTGCTGCCCTCTGCCCTGGCAAGCAAAGGTTGAGAGAGTGCCCTCCCCAGCCCTGCTACGGTGATTCTACACCTACGCTCCAGGGTGCAGCTGGACCACGTGGGTATACCCGGTGGCTTTCAAGGATGGTGCAGGGGCAGGCTGTGGGCAGCTGGAGGGGTTCGTGTGCTCTATTGCCTGCTGTTCAGCGTGTCTAGAGAAGCAAGATAATAGAGCAGGCTCCAGGGCAGCAGATGAACTGCTCACACTGGCCAAATTCAGGCCAGGAGGCTTGGATTTATCCCTTCTGTGCTGATGCATTTCTCACAGTGAGACCTGCTTTACTCTCCTATGCCTTGGTGTCTGCACAGATCAAACCTTTTGCAAAACTAACATTTCAAGAAAAAACACATTCTTCCCTTCCTGCCCCCCTCCCAAAAGACCAGTGCAGAACTGCTTGTGCAGGAGCAGATTTAAGTGTAAAAGTACGTGCCCCTGAGCGGGCTCATCTGGCACGAAGCAACTCAGCCATTTTGAAGCCTGAGGCCTCTGGGAGCCCAGACTGGCTTTCTATTTTTTGCAAACACTGGTTTCTAGGCTGTGTTTAATAATTTCTGTTAGATGTATCTCCACAGGTGACCCAGATTCATTCAAAAAGCCTCTTTGTTTTAGATTGTTATGCACATATTTAAAGATGGGCTTAATGGCTTTCTCAGATCAGGGCCACATCAAAGAGTTTTGCTCCTGAAGAAGGAATGATCGCCTGCATTTGAAGTAGCTGTGCACGTCACACAAAGCTTGTCAACATGGTGCAAATTCATCTAGGGATTCTCTGGATTGCTGCTTAGCCACTTAAAATGTACATCTGACGTAGCCAGGTTGTTTTTTTTTACTTTTGAAAATCCCTGATAGAGCAAGCGTGCAACTTTGAAGGCTTCAGCCTGTCTCATGTGATTCCTCAGATGAAGGGACGACACAGCATTCCCTCTGTATGGCAGCTTGCTCTTCACAGCCACGGAGTCCCCAGCTTTGTCACGTTTCCTACAGTTTTAGGTGACTGTGCCAGACTGAAGTGTCAGCTACAAGAACTGGAGGAGGGATTGCTGTGTGCTGTTGCCTTACTATAAATGTAAAGTTGAATCTGGATATTTTACATCCAGTTTACTCTTTGAACTAAATGGATGATTCTTCCTCTCATCTCACATTCCTTCTGAATTTTTTCAACCGTTACATGGTAGACCTGTTACACAGTGATACCGCTGTGCTCCAAATTCTTTCCCTTCATATGATATTTCACTTAGACTTCTTACCTGGCCTTGTGCCATTCCTTAACTGTTTCAAGGTGTGGGTAGGAAACTCGACACATTCCTTCAAACAGTACATGTGAAAATCTAAACAACTAATATTCATGCCAAAATACTGCTATCTCCACTGCTCATCCTTCCAGGGGTGCACTAAGATAGCTACCAGATATACACTGGTGTGACAATTGGCTGCAGGGTGTGTTTTGGCAAAAAGGGTGATCTGTTAGTCAAACTGAGAAAGGAGCAGCACAGAGTATCAGAATGGAGGGCCTTTACAGTTCTGCTAATTGTAACGTAACTGTAACGTAACTGAAAGTGAAACCTCACCTTCACCATCTCCATTTATTTTTATTTTTGCAAGTTAACACAAAGCATGCCACAAATAATACCTGATGAGAGAAGAGGAAGAGGTGGGAAAATCAGGATGAGGAAAGGATGTGGTTTTGATCTCCCTTTTACAAAGGGATGCAAACGATGCAGAATGTATTCCCTTCTTTGCCAGAAAAGCTTGGACACCACAAGTCCCACATCCCAAGGAAGGAACTGCCATTGGAGAAGACCATTTATTTGCATAGTCATTTCTCCAGTGATGCTTTTATTATATTCAGCAGCACAAACACTGTCTAGGGCAAGCCCCAGGCACGTGCTCTAACTGAGAGCCTGTGGAGTCATCCTCTATGTGAAATACTTTAGCAGTCCAAGTACAAAGTACAGCCGCAATCCCATGAGAGGAGACCGAGTTCGTGTTCCAAGTACTTAGAGCCTAGTTAGAAAACACACTTAAAACAGGTCCCTGCTTAAAATTTACCAGTTCTGATAGGGATTTGAACCAGTCTCTTGACATTCAGGGAAAGGTTCTTAGGCACTGAACTACTGAACAAGAGGAGAATAACAACATCATTGCATCCTCAAGCAGTTTTCTGAATTTCAGGTCTTTGTCTCTTGCAGTTTTTTGTTTGGTTTTTTTAATTGAACTAAGCAAAATTTTGGGGAAGGGAAAAGAAGTTATTTTGTTAAGCAGGACAGTAACTCTGGTCTGAACCATTTATAAAAAATGGATTACAAAATTTTTTTTAAAATCAATTATTCATGTTGGCCTAATCATGAAGACGTTTGATGAACTCGTAATTTGCTACAGTTACAGGTGCAAATTTAACTGTGTAAATCAGCATCCTGATTCTTTGCCATGGCTGCGGTTGCTGAGAATGCTGTAACTTCTTTGGAAAATTGAATTAGGTTCAGGGACTAAAATACAGGAATGCAAGTATATAACTAAGCCTGAAAATAGCCTACAGGAATAAACACTGTATTTTTGTGTCTCTTCTCACATTAAAAAAACCACCACAACACCTTTTTTCCATGTGCATCTTTTGGCTAACTCGTAATATTCCCCAGTCAGAGCCTGGGGGGTAATGTGTGGAGAGGGAGGAATGATTGTGTTATAGCTGTCCTTATGAGGCTTGGGTTCAAAACCACAAGCACACTTCCCAATGCCAACAAACTTACAAAAGCTGTTTGAGATTCACTGCAAAATTGGAAACACATTCATTTGACTCCACCCCACAATAAGATAATCAAATAAAAACTTCAAATGCAAAAGCACTGGAAAATGTGATACACAGCTTCTTGCTATCCACCCTTCTCTCACCTACCCTCAAATACTTAACCCAGGCAAAACTGAGAGTAACTGATGTATTTTGTTTTATCTGTGGGAAGGTCTTACATTTCAGATTGCAAAACGGGTCTGTAAGGTTGTTCCTAAATAAACTATGGCACTGTATTGAAATGAGCAACATGGCCATGAAGCTGGATGAACTCAGCGTAGAATAACACCAAATGATTCTTTAATAATTCACCCCAAAAAGCTGCAGTCAGGTAATAGTTTATACTAATCCATGGGTTTGGGATAATTTAATAACATTACTTCTATTTCTACTTCAAAGAGGGCACAGATAAAATGAAATAGGTTTATTTTGTTAAATCACAGTTCTTTTTCTATAATTTACATGCACCTTCTCATTCTACAAAGGAAATTTGAGTTAATATCATTCCCAAACTGTAACATATAAATCAAGATCTGTTCCTGAGAGCAAGACCTAGCACACTAATAAGTCTCTTTTCACCTAGAGGCATTCCTTCTCAGTTTTAATAACACAAGAAGGAATAACTACACAGCTACAGAGCAAGGAAGGAAACCTTACTGTACACATAAAACCAGACAAAAATACTTTAATGAAAAACTAGTTAAAATGAAAATCTCATACTATTTTCTGCCATTTCACAAAACATGCCCTTAGCTGGACTACGGAATAAAATAAAGATGAATCTTATTTTTATGATTATACAAGCCTTCATCTCAGAAACTCATAAGGAAATTCAGCAGTGACACAGTGTCTTAGTGGCATGAGTAAGTATCACTGTTTCCAAGATGCAGAGGGTCACCCTGAGAAGCAACCTGGGTCAAAGCATCTCTGCTATACTGAAATGGCCATGTCATCATAGAATCACAGAATGGTTTGGGCTGGAAGGGACCCTAAAGACCATCTAGTTCAAACCCCTCTGACATGGGCAGGGATGCCTTTCACTAGGTCAGGTTGTTTAGGACCCCAACCAACCTGGCCTTGAACACTTCCGGGGATGGTGCAGCTGCAGCTTCTCTGGGCAACCTGTGCCAGGGTCTCACCACACATATATTGTTATTTCTGCAACAGTTCTAGTTCAGCTTTTAATAATTTAACTGTAATTTTTTATTTTTGTAAGAATTCAAAGACCAGTTGATCAGTTCTTTTCAGTCTTATTCTTAAAGAACTCCAGTTCCAATAATGGATATGGGCAGATCCAGGGACAGGGCAAATCCCTCATCTCCCTGTAGCAGCTGCTGACTCTGAAGGCCAACCCCAGTCCCAGATACGTGGGTCTATGGCCAGGGGAAAGGAGCTCTGTGCTGGGCATGCAGCTTTAGAGGAAACCCCCACATGCAGAGCAAGAGGGGGTGAGTGAGGCAAATTGAGGGCAGCGCTCAGGATGTGGCAAATCCTCTGGAGACACACTGCTCCTCTATTTCATGTGTCATCGGGGCTCTTAGAAGGGTTCCTCAATATCCACAAGAATTTTGCTTCAGAGACCACTAGAGAAGTTAGGAATTTACTCTAATGCACAACCCTGTTTTATTTTCAGTGTTCTGAAAAGAAATTGTAAACAGTCACACAATATAAGGCCAAGGAGACTTCAACAAATACCTAATCTGACCTCCCACACAATCAAACAATTCCTGCTGTGGGTACCCTCCGCCAGCAATACATGAACTGTGCAACTTTCATAACAAGAGCTATATAGTGCTTCTTTTCTGTCGAGAGAGCCTTGAGGCAGACAGATTATGGGTGTAGGCCTCAGAAATCTCTATGAGGTAGTTCCTACTTCACCAAAAGGTAAAGAAAAAATGCTACCAGGCAGATCAGCACTTTGTAACCACTCATTATTAAAGGAGGCAGGAAAAGAAAAGATCAAAACTGTCAAATCAGTCCACTGCTAGTCCCAGACAGATCCTGTATAGCTTCCTTGCCCTTTGGCAGCCCTTGTATGGCTTGTTATGCTAATAATTTTTAATTGAATTCTATCAGTGACGATGCTAGCAAAGCGCTTGTGGACAATTGAGTTACCACGCTCTGCAGGTCTTTCAGATGTAACCAGATATTGTATCTTTTCCTGTTGTTCCCATCTGTAAACTTTAGGTTATCCATCAGTGGCAAAGCAAATAGGCCTTTAATGTAGTCTGTGTGGAATCAGATATTTCTATTTCCTACTAGCCTCGAAGTGACCCTGTGGCCAACGGCAGGCGGGCACTCTTTCATCTAATAACACCCAGCACACAAAACACCAAACTAAAGTGCTGCTGGCATTCAGCCAGCTGCTTTCCACGTTCCTGCAGAAACAGGTCAAGTAACATCTCTCCGGGTGTGCTAGTTCATTGCCTTTCTCTTCCCTCTACTTGCAAATGTTGTGTGGGCACAACATGCCTGATACAATTGGCTCCCTTCTGTCTATAAGACCCTTCACTGACCAACCCACTCTGCCTGCACCTCTCAGGCTCCTGCCTCCAACATGCTCCAGGCCCAAATTCAAACTTCTCAGATGAGGAAGTAGGGAGAGCATAAATCATGCATTACATTAGCTCAGAGCATGAGCCCAAACTGTTTTTCACGTAGTTTGAACTGTGGGCATGGGAAGGGCTGGGTGTCCACTTTCCTCGTGGGCACTGTCAAAGCACGTATGAACATCTGCATTCACTGTAGCAGAACATGGTCTGACATCCAGCATATTTGGGTTTATGTTGCAAACAGATCTACATGTAATAAACTATCAATTAAATTGTTAGTACCAGGAAATCAGCGTCTTTTTTTTAAGACAAGTTCACCTTTTCCAGATTTCAGCTTCAGGCCTGTTTTTGAAAAGCCTGGCTTTCATTTTCTTGAAACCTTAGAGTGTTTCAGGGCAGAAACAAAAAAGTCCAAACCTACAAAAATAATGAAACTAGAGATGGAGGCATATTTTACAGCACATTGAACCATGAGCAAATAGTGTAAATTAGGAAAAAATAAGGGACTACAGAGTGCTTATACAGCCAAACCAATGTTTTCCTGGGGTCCAAAAAAAATCCACCTAATAATAAATGACAACTTCCATCCCACAGCAAAGCAATAATTTAAAACTAAATTTACATTGTAATTAGCCTTTCAAAAATGCAAAGAATTTCAATATAGATGTCCATTAATAATCTCACTGCTGTTGGGAAGCCTATTCCACCCACACATGCTACTTAATTAAACTCCGAGTTCCTTATTCATACAAACAGAAGGTTATGAAGAACAGGTGGTTCTTAATTTGAAGATAATGGATAAATGAATCTCAGTATAACTTCAGAGCCTCAGATTATCTCATTTTACTTGTACCTTTGAAAATTTTACTTCAAGCTCAGTTTTGTTCTTCTGTTATG
This sequence comes from Pseudotriccus pelzelni, assembly GCA_035584735.1. NCBI lineage: Eukaryota > Metazoa > Chordata > Aves > Passeriformes > Tyrannidae > Pseudotriccus > Pseudotriccus pelzelni. Next base: position 25,569,915 of record JAWMRA010000164.1, on the reverse strand, counting down.
CCCATGATGTAGCATGTCTATAAGAGAATACAGTCCATGTTTGTCTTTTAATAAAATGACACAGATCACTTTTGGAGCCATTAAAACTGCTTGAAATGAGCTGGCTAGTTACAGCTCAACCTGTAACGTGTTGCATTTTGGTGTGACCACAGGATTGTTCTTCTCTCACACACATATGGTAGATAAGTTCTTGGACATTTTGAAAGTGTTAAACATTTCTAACTCCTCTCCACGCTTAAGAAAATTCATTTTCCAAAGACAGACTTGCTAGGATTGCCTTCTCACACAGCAATGAGCCTCTGAAATGTCTTTGAGGTGGATCTAAAGAAAAGACTTGAGAACAGTCTCCTACCCTTACGTGGGCTGAATAACTTCTTCCCACACAGACTGGCCATTTGCAAGACAAGCTCCAGTTCCATCAAAAGCCTCTGTGCTGCAGGTGATAAGCGTAGTGATGGGAAGGCTGGTGTACAGCAAGGGTCTCTAAGGCTGCTTGCAGCTGGAAAGTTCCCTGCTGGTCTGCGGGGCATTGAGAGCATCCTCAAAAGAATCAGTAAAACTTCAGCTGGCTGGTGGGAGAGCTCTGCACTGCCGGAAGAGTTGCAAGGGGAAGAGAGTGGTCTGGAGGGAACAGATGTGGCCAACGAACGGAGAAGTCCGTCGATTCTGTGCCGGGTTGCCAGATCTAACTCAGCCAGCACTCCGCTCTCCAGGGATACCCAGGTGGTGGCAAAAAACCCACGCAGCACACTCAGGATTGTTCCCAGTGTTTTGAGGGTTTCCCTTGCGTGTTGTCACCGTGTTGTGTGAAAGCAAAGCTCGGGTCCTGGGCTGAGCGAGTGCTGCTGAGCTGGCTCTGGACAGAGTCACTGAGGATGCCCCTTAATCAATTAGTATTCAGTCTAATTAATTAACCACATGCCAGGCTGTCTGTGGGTTGATAATGTTCACAGGCTGCACAATATTTATGGGGAGTTCTTTGCCTGGCAGTTTATATCTGGAGAGAGCACTGAAACCTGCAGGAATAGGCTAGATTAGAGGGAGTTTTTACTGCCACCAGCAAATTTTAAAGCACTTTATGTGGGGTTTCACTATCCTCAGCTGACAGAGCATGAAATGCAGTAAGAAAGCAAGGCAGGAAAGAGCTGTGTCTGAGAGTCAGGTCTCCAGACACCCTATTTATCTGAAAAAAATCACTTCACTTAAGCTGAGGCCTTTTTGTTGTGGAGAATTATTTGAAAATTTCTGGTGCTGCAGAAAGTCAAGTTGCATCTCCGTACACAAGGATGACAATAATAACTTCTAAAGTCTTTGTATAGGATTTGGAGGTTCCCTTAGAAAGCCCAAAAATGAAGGGCAGAAAGGGTGAGTAAGACAGTTCCTGGACATCACCCAGAAAGGCGTCACATTTGGTATCTCAGCTGTACAAACTGCAGTGACTAATTCAAAACAATGAAGTATTTAAAGATAGAGACTATCTATAGTGGAAACAAATGAGTTTTTTATACCCAATTCTAACAGCTATTTAAAGAGAAAATATAATCCCAGTATAATTAATGGAGTGAGTAATATTTACTGGTTGAGTGATGAAGGGCTTCCTTTGGAAGAAAGAATATTTTTATGTATGACTTCTGACAGCTAAGGTAGACAGGTAAGATGTAGTCTGAAATAAACAACCATTTTATTTTAAGAAAGCAAATGATTCAAATAGTGTAGGCAAGGACACGTTAACTCACATCTCCTCTAACAGTTTATCCGCTAGCTGTTTCTCTTGTTCTACCTCCCACGATGAGTGAGGCAACTTCTATTTTTTAAGTAAAACTTCTTCACAGGGTTGCTTTTAAGTGGAAAGGGCAGAGATGATAAAGTGTGGTGTCACAGCTTACTGCCTGGCAGCCGTACACTACGTTGCACTGCTTTGCACAGCTTGGCTAAGTTGGGATCCTTCAGCATGGGCAGGCCAGACACACCAACCAGCCGTGCCTGCAGTTTAGCAAGCACAGATGAAGGTGCCAGTCCTCAGCTGTGTGCCAAAGCCAACTCCACAGAGTGGCTGACTTTTATGTGATGAGACTACCCTTTACTTGCATCTATTCAGAGGAATATTTAAATAAAACTATTTATCATATTGAATTTAAGGGTGCTCAATCAAATAGCTGCATCTTGAGCCAGTGGAGAACAGACATACCATAGGAAACACACACACACGTGTGTGCAATATATCTGTCTTAAATGAAAAGTTCTTGGAAGTTTTTAAGCTGTTTCGGATTTTTTTCCCCTAGAGAGGAAACACTGTACTGAGAGGTATTTTCCCTACTTCTTTAATCTACAGGCCCCTTGAAACACACACCACCTGTTTCACTTCAAGGATATGGAGGCCTTTACCACCAAGAGAGTCCTGTGCCTAGTGTGAGGCCTACACTATACTTCTGTATCATCCATACTTTTAAAAGTTCAAATAATCCTTATATTATGCAGCACTCAGTAGACAGATAAAAACATAATAGTTAATGTTAGTAAGGCAGGTGTTGTGTATTGAAATTCCACTGTCAAACTACAAGCGAATGGTAAAGGCATCAAAAGCAGACTGTCTTCTTCATCTTAAATTATCTGTACATACCCATCAGGTGATCTCTGTTCTCTGTCCCTTTATTTCCTACCTACACTGCTCTCTTGCTCGTAATAGTCAGCCTTGTGTTTTCTCACAGTTTTACTCCTCCTGTTTGTGTAGCCATACAACACAACAAGGCCAGCTGGAAAACCCCAGTTCAGTTAAGCAGAAATAAGAAAACTCAAATGAGAGCTTTGGGTTTGTAAGATCTCTTAAACCCATTGTGTTGTTGTTTGTGGATGAAGACATGTCTGCTGCTCTCACTCTCCTCTTTCTAAACAGAGCTTCAGTATTCCTCTGGAGTATAAAATCCCCATGTTCAAGTCCATGCTTTACAACTGTGGTATAGGCAGTAAGCCATTTATTTAAGGAAGTGAAGAGGTCAAAACCTGTGAGAGTGGAAAAGGTGTGTATTTGTTTTTCTTTTTGGCCAGGTCTCCAAACAATGTTACTAAAATCTGAAAGAGAAGTTCATGCACTCAGAAGCTCATTTGCCTCCTTCCCACCAGCATACTGGTTTATCTAGTGGACGAGAGCACCTCTCTGCAAACCTTCTCATTCAAATAGCCAGTTTCTTCTGAACCCCTGGCATGACAACCCTAATCTCCCCCCCACACATTTTATTACTTTGCTGACTTTGACCCTGTTGAACACAAACTGTGAAGCCTCCTTGCTCTCCCCTTCCTACATTCCTATTGATTCTTCCTTCTAATTGTGTTTTTATATACGTCTTTATACACATGTCTGTGTGCCCCAGCCCATCAAATGTCTGACTTCATGCTTAAACATTATCCTGAACAGAAATGCTGTCTTGAGTAAGGGCCTCATTTTGGAACAGCCCCAATTTCTAGTCCAACAGTCTCTTTTCTTTCCTTCAGAGCCCTCTTTCATCAAAGTGCTCATTTCATAAAGCTTTCTGCAATCAATTTCCTCCTCAATGTCATCTCCACTTCCCCCTTTATTTAAACTATTGCCCTCTTTTTTGCTTCTGTCAGATTTAGAATGTAAGAACTGTGACCAACTCTGCATGCCTTGATGGCACTAATAATGTATCATTATATATAATGATGTAATCAGAGAAAGTTCAAGAGGCAGTTCAAGCATGGGGAGGCTGGAACTAGCCCATCTTCAGATGTGTAGAGCCTGTCATACAATTCAAGAGAAAAGGAAAAATATGTAAATAAACAGTTAAACTATGTAGGGGGAAAGCAAAGGCAAAGACATGACATTAACTTTATATTAACGCCATATATATTGTGGGAAGAAAGAAGGGAAAGTGGATCTGAAGTTTCCAGTTCTTCCAAGTAGTGTTATATTACTGAATATTTTGCGTGAAACTGTTGCGTAACGGGAAAAGGTTATGCTTGCAGGACACATTCCAGCAGCAGCCAGGAAGAAAGGCACAGTGTGTAGTTTTCATCTTCTATTGTCAGATTCCCTGTTATTATTTTAGGAAAGCACAATTACAAGCACGGAATTTTCATAGATTCTTGAAAAATGCCCCATTGATTAGATTTTACAAACTGCCCAGAAAAGGAACTCTGGAATTAATGGCAGGCTGACAAAGTCTATATTAGTTTGTTCACAAACCCTCTTTGTAACTGTCAGCATGTGGACCCCACGGCTGTAGGACACTGTCAGTTTCTCAGAAAGATGGAGGACCATCGCCGATTCATTTTTCTCTGTCAAACATTTCATTTATTATTGATTCTGTATGCAAGTTAACATCTCTCTCCTGTGCCAGCACTACCGCAACAATAACCATTTTTGTATTTCACTTGCCAGTGAAGTTTGTGCTACTCGTGCTCTTGTACAAAGGAGACGTTCATGGCAGTGTGCACTTAATGAATGAGCATAATTAGTGAGAAGATGTCTCAGCAGGCTGGTGAGGTGGCAGCACACTAGATTGCTACATAAAACGTAAAGCTAAATGACTCCCACACCTGGAGCTGGTGATAAATAGGCTTGACAATACAACTGCTGGTCTCTCATCATGCCAGTTTGAGTTCACTTTGCTACGGACTGGAAGCTGGGAGAAGCCATGTAAGTGCCCTTCCTCCTGCATCCCTGGGCTCCGACTCACCTGCCTGTGGGCAGAGTTCCCTAAGCAGTGGCAGAAGCCTGTAAGGATGTCAATGACCCCCCAGTCTTCAATACGAGGTGTTCCCTTTCCTGGCAGCAGATTTGGGAAACAGACACTGTGTCTTCAGCAATTCCACCTGACTGTTTGGCAGCTGAGAACAAATCTCCTTTTGCTGGTGATTCAAGGTAAGAGGCTTCAGAGAGCAGTGGCAGCCTGGGGAACACTTCACGCTGCTAAACCTGCTTCACAGGCAGTGATCTCTGGAGGGGGACAAATGACTTGGGGAATAACCACCTTGCCCTCCAGAAGCAGATGTGTCAGAGTCCCCGTGGTACTGATGATACTGGAAAAACAAAGTGTAAAGAACAAAGACAACTAAGAACAAGATACACCTCTGGTAGCATAAATCTTGCTAGCAAAGGGAAGCCTCCTTTTCCTGCACTTGTAAATTCTGGGCTTCTGTGCTATGCCGTGCTACTGCCTGCTCCATGACTGTGCCTCCAGCACCTGTGGCTGCAGCTTTGTTTTTCTGGGAAAAGCTGGGCAAGAGGAGGTTGGTCTAACTGGAAAAAAAAAAAAAAAGAAAAAGAAAAAGAAAAAGAAAAGAAAAGTTGGGGGCACGTACTCAGTAATATGAAAACTGGTAAAGCATACACTGGGAACTCTTCACTCTTCTTAAAGACAAACCAGAGCTGAAATGAAACTGAAGCTGGGTATCTCTGTATTTTACAGGGTAGGACTGCACCCATTACAGTTTATTCAGCATGTGAAGGGATTTCATACGAATAGCACAGGTAGGCATGTTGGCTCACAGCCCTGTCAGACCATTTCCCTGTGCTGCTGTGCCCCCAGCTGTGCCATGGTGGAATGAGCTGGATTGTGCTTCGCATCTTGCAGAGTCAATCACAACCACATTCTTGGGCCTTTGTTACGAATGATGTTGTAATAAGTACAAAGAATGCAGTTTGCAGTTTGAGATCCTGGGATGAATTTGCAGTGCTGACAGCTAGAGAAATCATCTCTTGATATATAATCAGAAAGAATTTGATACAGGAGTCACTGCGAGAGGATAAATGTGTCATTTTTAGACTCACTTTGACTATAACCCCACTTTAATTGCAGAAAATACAAAATAAGTGCCAAATGGAAGTATGAGAAGCAATTTTTCTGTTCATTACTGACACAAAATAGGCTGCAAGCTTATCCTTTTTGACTCTGAAAATTCAAAACACTCTGTACATTTTAAGCCCTATTTCCCTAAAATGAGAAGTAAAACATATCTGCATATTGTTAGAATTATAAAGCTATAGAGAAAAAAATCGTTCTTTTCGGTAAGTAAGATTGATAGGCATTTTCCACTAAAAGTTAATTTTGAATGAGAATATAAATCATAATTTTAATGTATGCCATTCAGTATGAATATTTTTAGTCAATATGGACATATTTCACATTGTTCAGGGGAGACAAAAGAAGACCACAGCATGTAACAACACTTATATTGCAGTCCTTCCAGCTCTATTTTGGCAAGCAGTTACAGCTTGCAGAAATCAAGCCACCATGATGTCTAGTCATCTTTACATCTTCTGGGACCAATGCAGTTTAAATAACCATAGTTCAAACCTCTTTCTTTGGAAAAACACTAAAATTTGGGAAACACACTTTCCTTTCAAGACACCTTATATATGTAATATATATATATATATATAATACATATATGTATGTATGTATACAAAAATAAAACCCTGCCGCTTCTGATAGTTAAGGGAATTTAAACCACGGGAATTATGTATTTGGTAAGCTACTTTCTCTTTGCATAAACTATCCTACAGAAACTTTATCTTTGGTAAGACAGTAAGACACTGTGAGATACTATCTTGACTATTCAAGTTTTAGACTTGTTTGGATTTAGAAAATTGGAAGCGCATGGATCAATTAAGAATGAATTAATGTGACATTCTAGCATGAAAAGAGATACTTGGAAACCAATTGCAAAATAATCAGTTTAAAATGTCACAGAAGTTTAAAATTACTCACAAAAGTACCAGTGGTGAAATTTTGCCTTCAATGAAGTCAAAGAGATCCTTAAAACCAACTTCAGTTAGGATCAGGTTTGTAACTCCAAATATTTTGACATTTGTCCAGGCTTGTTCTCTACCATCCCCTGACCATCCCTTTCCTCCCCATTTTAAGTCATCTGTTTCAAGCTTGTTTTCAAGAAAGCTCTGATCTTGAAAATACACGCACATATTTGCACCTTAAGCATTGCAGATAGGCTCACTGAGGCCAAAACCATCAGTTAACCATACACTCTTCCCTCCTCCTGTCCCACCTTTCCCCAGTTGTGTCTACACTTTCCTTCCTGACACTTTAATTGCGGTCTTTAAACTGTTAAGTCGTCAGGATATAAATTATATCATCTTGCATGTTTGTGAATTGTCAAGCACAAGAATAGTAACCGCTCGCCTTTGCTGGCAATCCTATGACACCTTTTGTAAGGGGGTGGAAGCTCTGGAGGGCTAATTAAATTTCAGTGTGGGTGATCACATTCTGCTTATCTAAATTCCTTTTGCTTATCTAAATTCTTCATGTAGTTACAACCTGATACAATATTTCTCCCCACTTCCCACTCCAGCTTGCTGTGTAGCGTGACTGTGTGCTTTCAAACAGCTGCCGCAGTCCTTCCCAGAGCTCCATTTCATTAGTGCCTGGCACATCTTCTGGCTGCGGTGGCTGCAGTGTGAGACACGCATCTCGGTGTGTCTGTGATGTGTTTGCGAGAGAGACGGAGTATTTTATTAGTATGGATTTCTTTAAAACGTAGAATAAGACACTGATTCTTAAACTGTGCTCCGCGGAGCACTTGTGGATGGCCCATTATGAGCTGGTATGTCACATGGTATTCATTTGCTCCTTGTTTCCAGCTGCTAAATTGCACTGTGACACTGTTAAATATACGTTAAATACTTTCCTAATGTTACTTAAGCAAGTAAATTGCTTCCATTGCCTGAAGGAAATTCTGCAATTGCAAGCATGGGGTGGAAAGGAATGGAAAGGGTGATCAAGAATCTCTCTAAATAATGTGATCCCTCAGGTTAATGTGATCCAGCCATCGTGGATTCCTGCTCTCAGACATGAAAACTACCCTGCTCTAGCAACATTTTATGTGCTGTTCAGGGCTGGGTCCCACTAGCTAAGCCATGTTTTGGGCCAGACCTCTGAAAAGTGCTAGTTCGTTTCTTTGCATTTTTACCGCCCAAAGCTTTCCAGGATGCTTGGCACATAATAATTAAATCTCTTCGGGGGAGTGGATCAATGTCGTTGGCTAGAGACTGAAGTACCTGGAATGTGATGGGCCACCTGGAAACCTTGGGGTAGGGTAGAGGGGGACCTACAGTAACACTCTACAAGGACAGAAGTCTCACCACGTTACAGCAGCCTGGGGCCCTGAAGCCAGAGGTGCCCAGAAAGTGAGATATGATATTACAGTCTCTGGTATCACAGTACTCAAGATACATGTCTGTTTATGTAATGAATCTGAGCATTTCCAAGAACAGATACCACAGTCCATATGCCATTTTCTTTTTCTTGCTCTCCGTTTCTTTTTTTTCTTTTTCTTTTTTTGAAGCAAACCAACAGAATATAAAATTAGACTTGCCATGCATGTTCTGCTTATGGTGCTGTGACCCTAAAGATAACATGGAAAATGTCGACTAAAGATGTAAAAAGTGAAGGCACTTTCTACACACACGTTCCTTCGCCCTCTTCATTTGTATAAGGACTAGTTTGAGGCAGAATATAAGGGACTTCTTGCTACTAGCCAGCCTATCATTTTTACCCCCTGGGCAGCTCACAGTGTTTACAGGGAGTTCCCAACACTGTGGACATTAGCCTGTGCAAACAGCATGTTTGCTATACAACTGTGCAAACACACAGCACGTACACGGTTCAGGATGTCATGCCATGGCAGCCAGGCTGTGTGCTGCTGGGCCACGTGTGCTTGGGCAGCACACAGCAAATTTGGTTGACTTTGGCAGGCTTGTGCTGCTCTCTGCTTGCATTAGCATCAGAACATGTAACAGGCTATTCAGAGGAGCTGTAGAAGTTGTTGATTTTAGATTTCTGTTTCTAAGTGAGCAGTTGGGGTTTGTGTCCTGTTACAGAACAAGGACCACAGATCAGTAACACAAATATCTGAAGCTTGTACGCTTCCATTCTCATTATGGTGTTTGTCACAAAGATGAATTAATGTTGTGCCATTTTCAGTTCTCATTACAATCTTTGTCATGAGATGAAATATTAGACTCTTAAAGTCTCTATGAATCATAGCAGCTTGCTCTACTATGCTGACCTTTTCAATATTCTGTGTTTGGACTGGCTGGCATTTCCTCTCCTCTTCCTCTGTAACAGCCACACTAAACTTGTGGGCAGGCTGCACTGGGCTTACCAATGAAAATGCTGAATACTGATGAAGTCAACATTGCATAGTCACGTCTGTATTTTGAACATTGCCCAATTTGAATTGTATTTACTGTGCATAAGGAGGGACTTAAAAAAAGGAGCCTAAACACCTTAGTTATTGCTTCTATAAAACACTCCTGGACATACACATGCTCTATGAAAAGAAAGTAACTCCTAAATAGATGTAATGAAAAAGAAAAACAAGTCCCTAATCTATCAGCCATTGTATGAAAAAAATAGGTCACAAATCTGTTGTTAAATGGCCTGAAAATTGTCATCCTTTCCTGCTTTCATTACAGTGATGATGGCAGCTCTGTACAACCAAAGTCTGGACTGGGGCATTGTTGAGTGGCTCTCCAGTGTTCTCTAATAGCTCCTAGTTGAAATCAGCTTATATCAGACTGTTTGTATGATACCTAGGATCTTTTAAGAGGATGCTGGAAATTATTCCATTCCTGGCTTGTCACAGAGGAGGACAGAGTTCAGATGACAGTCAATGTAATAGCTCAAAATGCACTTATAAAATGTCCCTTTTTGTGCCCATTTTCATCACAAATATGTGTTTCATCCCAGTTGTGAAGTGACAAAACAAAGTGACAGAAGGTCCCAAACAATCCTACTTCCCTCATAATTCTGTGCATGCTGAAGGGCATTTGAATCCCTTGTGGACTGTCGAGTGCCTATGGACCACTGCCTCACTTTGACAAACTCAGCCTCAGTGCAGGAACATGACCAGCTCTGTGGAAGGCTGTGCTGCACAGCCCCAGGGCCACAGGCTGTGACAAGGACAAGAGTGCTCCCAGAGGCTGAAGCACTCTGGCCATGCAGAGGAGTGGGGCTGCATCATTTCTGGTGCAGGGTTTAGTGCTCTTCTTGGGCCCATCCTCATGGAAGAGGCAGGGTACAGTCACTGTCCCAGGGCTGTGAGAAAGTCCAGAATTGACCCAGCATGGATATGAGACCCCTTTTAAATGCCTATGGTTTCTAATCCATTTGTCACATTTACAGAGATCAAAAACCTTTTAAAACCAGGAAGATTTATCTATTGAACTTAAAATCTGTGAGCTTGAAAAAAAACCTTACTATTTTAAAACAATCTGTGAAGTAAAAAGTTAAATGGGTTGGAAAATGTGTCATTTTAGTCCATGTAACAGCAAGATGGAAAGGGGCACACTGCATAGCTGAGAGCCCAGAATATGGACTCAGCTGACCTGAGCAGTGTTTAACACGAGCCCACGGCGGGCGGTCCCCTGCCAGACTGCTACGGCCACCCATTTAGTGCAGGATCTTTTATATCAAAGCCCATAAGCCCTCTCCTTCCCAACGAGAGCCCACTGCTCAGGACACCCACCCAGGCAGGTGGGTGATGCCCACCTTCATTACACTTTGCATCCCTGCAGTGCAACTCCCCCCTTCTGCTCCTCCCCTCAGAGCTACCACAGAGGGTGCACAAGAGCAGTCCTCCTGTGCAACATGCTGTCCTCTCCCCAGGCCGGGAAGCACTCACCTGTGGAAAGACCTACCTATAAACCTGGGAAAGGTCCCTCCCTGCAATCCACAGCTCCATTCATGAGGATAACATAATCAGGATAATGGCTGCCTACAACCGCCTCTACATCCCTGCAAGCCTCCCATCCCAGATGAGGAAAAAGTGAGAGATTGCTCCTTCCTGTGTGGTGTCACCCTCCCCAATGCAGTCTCACTCTAGGACTCAGTGTTCGTGGGATGGAAATTTTAAACTTTTTTTCCTGACCTCAGTGGAGAACTGCTATTGAAGTTCCTCTTCCAGTCAGGATGCAGGGCTCTGACAAGAAGCTCTGGAACATGTGGAAGATAGCACCAGCCTCTGCCTTATCATTTCATTTCTTGGTTCAGCAGTGTCACACAGTCCTGGCCTGGTGGTTTGGCAACACATATTCCCTTCTGCCATACCTACTGTGAACTGCTGTGGTGTAATAAGAAACTTACTCTCCCAGCCAGAATCCTTATTCTACATATCTAATTCATAAGTATGGACCGGGTTTTGAGGACAAGGACATTCTTATGCAGATCTCTGTGACCATTTCTGCCCCACTAGCTGGACTGCTTAGCTGGACGGGGCTGAGAATATGGGGACACTTGTTTCAAAGATGATAAATGGACACCCATGACAAAGTCAAATGCCTAAACAGTACAGTCAACACTCCATATAGGAGAGCTGTCCCATTCTCAAGCTGTTCAACCAGAGCCAAGCAACCTGGTAGCCCTAGAGATTGTTTTATAGACGTTCCTTTTACAGACAAAAGGGCACTGACTTCCTTACCCACCCAACCACCCAGATATCACAGGAACTGAATTACTTCTCTGCCTGTAGGATTGGGAATGGGGGCTCACACAAGGCTGGTCCAACTCCACAGCAATGTTTTTGATTTAAAATCCAAACACTCAGCTCACGTGCAGCACTAGCTGTGAAATAATTCTCCCCCTTAAGCAAGCTCCATCAGTGTTTTCCTTGTTTAGTGGTAACAGACCTGAACATATAAACAACCCATGGCACACTCTGGGTTAGTCAGTGCCAGTCAGTAAGAGCCCCCCTCCGAGAAGACACTACAGAAAGGAATACTTCTAATTTAAAATCCTTCTAAGTGCTAGAGACATTTAAAGCATTAATCAGCAATTAATACGAATAAGAAACTCAATCTCTCACATCATTAATACTAATTATGCTTTATAGTTGCATCTTCTGAGTAAGATGACAGGCAACATGCATATGGAGGAGGCTGGTTGACAGAGGTGCAGAAATGAGAGGCAGCTAAGTTGATGGAGAAAGCAGTGAGACATAGTGTAAAAGGCCTTTGTCTTCCTTGAGCAGGTGAAGGCATTTCTAGAAGAGCTGGAATTGGGCTACAGAATGTTCAGGGGCTCAGATGAAGTGCCACTCAGTGTGCGTGTCTCAGGCTCACTCCTGACACGAAGTGGTTGGTGTTTGCTGTGGGACAGCTCCTGTGACTGGGTGTTTGACAACCTTGGGACTCAGACCCGAGTGCGTCCGGTTGGATACCAAGCACCAGGGTAATTTTGGGAAAAGGTGAGTTCAGCCTTTGCCACAAGGAATGTGACAATGGTGACTGTGAGGACAGAAGTGATGACACTGAGGACAACTGAACTAAAACCGGGCCAAGTATTTTCACATCCTGCCTCTTTAGCAATGGATTTCCTGTCCTGCATGGTGATCATCACCAAATACCACAAGTCCCTGTAGAAAGAGCTGCACTCTTTCACTGGAAAGGTGAGGATTTTTTTTCTCAGTATTTTGACATGTGAAATGATGAGTGGCACGAGGACTGCTGTAAAAATCATTCTGGGATTAATGTGCTTGCTGACAAGTTTGCTGTGTCCAGGGAATCAGGAGTCAATTTCTGCTAAACCAAACCAAACACATATTAAAGATTACGCTTACCCCATTTTCTCAGCATTAGGGCTATTATCAAACTCAGACCGTCACACCTTAATGTTGTTACCTGCTCTCACTTTACACCCCGTATTTCCCTGTAGTCATTATGTAGTCCTGCACTGGTCTGGTGCATCACATGACACGCAACTTCTAAGCAAGAACTAGAGCTCCAGAGCTTAAATCAACCACAAAATGCATAAACCCTCAGCATACTAGTCAAAGGAAACATGAACTATGCTTATGACAAATGCTTTCTGTCTGGATTCCCTGTTGCTTCCTCTGGCATGGCTCCAGCTGCTTGTCCTGTCAGGAGGAGATTTCATTCAGAAAAGTCAGCAAAACCTGGAGAAGTAATTAGCAAGGTTGTCTCTCTCTTGCCTAGTGTTGTGCTGAATTATACTTGTGAAACTAGAGAGGCTTTTCGCTTTATTTATGTTAATTCAACATGGAAGCCAGTTTTGACCTGGTTTAGGAGTGGCAGAGCATCTTAAGTATAAACTCTTCAAAGATGGCCTTACACAAATGTACTTCAAGTTCACAGTGGTCTCTGGACTCCCTGTGCAAAGGAAAGATACCCCTTGCATCATGAATAAGATGCAATGAATAAGGACAACATAAGAAAGACTTTCTGCCAATCAATAAAACACAGGTATCTTAGATAAGGGGGAAGGAAGGAGCTCATCCCATTTCGTTGTTGGCAAATACTGGTTAAAAGTGATTACTTGAAGAACACCTCTTGTGTGCATAGACTGTATCCTGCATCAGGTTGTGCCTACCCCTCAGGGCTGCCAGGTCAGTGAGGAGGCAGTGCCAGGACAGCCACAAAAGCTGACCCTGCAGTGCCCTCTGCTCAAGGCCGGTGAAGGCTGTGCATGGCGCTCCCCTGCAGGCAGCAATAGCCATCGTTCCACGGCACTGCTGCACTCGGCTGCTGGCAGCAGCCCTCCAGAAGACTGAGCATTTCAGCCTCAGAGAAATTCTGTACATAGCTTTAGGCAATGGACATCATGCTGGCAAGAAGTAGCAAGCCTTCTTATTCTTGGCTCCGTCACTGACCTGCTGTGTGACCTCAGGCAAATCATTTCACTTCTGTGTGCTTCTTCTACTTCCCATCTTTCATCTGTCTTGTCTGTTTGACTGCAAGCTTTGGGAGGGGGATCGTCTCTTACGATGAGTATGCAGCACCAACCACGGGAGAGCTTTAATCTCTGTTGGGACTCTGAGCCACAGTACAAAACCTACAACTGTTCTGTAGTCCATACTGCCTACATTAGCACTTTGCACTAAAGTATTGCAGAGTGGTCAAAATGGGCCACTACTCCAGTATTTGTCACATCAGCACTTCTCATATCACTGAGACTGTACCCTGGCATTTTGTGTGCTGAGTAGGCAAGACATGCCACCTATCAGACCTTCTGTATTTTGGTTTTGATTGTTGATTCTACATGAAAAGTGAGATTATGAATGGGGCTGCTTTGCTTTGAGGATATGCTTTGAATGTACTTTTCTACCAGGGAACAGACATGCTGTAAGGAGGCTGCTGCTTCTACACATGGCCACTCAAAGTGTAAAAGAAAATGGACTTCTGTGACAACACTCCATAGGAATAACGGTTAACAAATGGATGAGTAACAATGTTATTACTGCTAATGTGATGAAAACACCCACATTTACAAGATACAATACCATAGGCCAAGGAAAGACTTGGCTGGTAGATACCCTGCTGGGCTGGGTTTATTTGGCTTTAGAAGGTGCACACTCACCACCAGTACAGTTCTGGCTGTAAATATGACTGAAGACATGCCAGTGTGTGTTTGTGTATAGACAGAGGAGAAACAAGGGAGAACAAAACTGAAGGCAATGTGCCCAGAGAGAAGTCAAATGGAGAGATCCCACAAGTAGAAGTATCCAGTAGCTATGTGGGCCTGTTGCTTGCCAGATTTTTTAAATACATCCTTCCTTGCAGAACCATAATCCTTCAGCATTCATCTATAGTTAGCCTTTTTTCCAGTTTTCTAGGGCAAAGAATGTGTTATGTCTCCTGAAATTACTCCTTTATGATTTGGAGCTGATTGAAAGATCAAGCCGTCCTCAGGTAGCCTGAATCAGCACCGTGACACCTATAACGATCTCCCTGAAGAAACTCTCACAAGGCATAACTCTCTTCTCTTGTACTTCATGCTTTGAGGAGTCCCTATACAAGGGACCCTTGTTCAAACTGCAAAGCAGCTTTGGGCTTTGGTAGAACCTGTAAAGAACAGCTGTCAGCAAAGACAGCAGATCATGTTATCACACAGCATGATGCCCTGCAACACTATCATTTTGCAAGTTCTGCTGCTTACCATTGTCCCATTTGTGAAGGTGCTTTCTGGCTTTCTTTCCCTGTGTTGTGACAGCTTTCGTCTTTGCACCACTGGTGCAAAACTAAAGAGATCTCTGAACAAGGGAGCAGTTTTGTTCTTCTGCAATAGAGAGATATGCCAGGCTTTTCAGATGAAAAATAAAATATAGACATGTTTTTGAATGCCCTTTTGTTTTCCCTAAGTTTTACAACCTCGCTTATCTGTAAACAAAATCATCATATATTTTTTTTTTTTATAGCAGACTGCATAAATACAACTTCATGCATCTGGGAAGCTGACAGCTGCCCTACGAGATAGAGTGTGACAGCTTAAAATCAGGGAATCAATCACTGAGATTTAGTGCCTGGGTGCTGTTTCCACCAGGATGTATTGCAGGATCCAGGAGCTCGCTATTTGAGATATGCCATCATAACTCTGATGGATTAAAGCACCACATCCAGGAAACAATTGTGCAAGAAAAAAATGGTGTCATAGATCTGCCAGGTTACAGCACAGACTCCAGGAGCCAACCAGGGGAAGGCAGGGCTGTATCTCTGCTCCCAGAAGCAGCCAGAGCAGCATGATGACAGTTCTGTTCTCAAACAGCCCCATTATGACCTAATTAGCATACATGAATTGCAGATTTAAAGCATTAAAGTGATGTACAAATCATTAATTTTTTGTCAAATCCATGTCAGCCTTGTGTATGCCTTCCTATTTTAATGTTGCATGACAGTGAAAGGAAGTCTAATCCTCTGTATATAAAGAGGAGAGATTTGGTGTAGCTGATATAATGAGATCTATTTAAACACTGGATGTTTTGCAGATTTGAATGTATCTACTCAGAGAAGAAAAAAAAGGCCACATATGTCCCATTAGGGTTAATTGTGAAAGGATGTAAATATATTCAAAGCCCCAAGGGCAGTTCTGCATGTTGTCTGTATGGAAGAGAAGATATAAAACTTGTTTTCCGTCAAGACTTCTTTTTAGTTTTGCGACAAATAAAAGGAACCACCTGCTCACACAAGACGGACCTGATTTTGCAAAGAGATGAGCACTCAGAAGAATCAAGCCCTCACTTTGGAAACAAAATCTGAACCATATTTTCAGGAATAGCATTCAAAAAATTCAAACAGATATCAAAATCCAGCCCACATTGACTGCAATGCATCACAAAGAGTATCCTCACAAAAGGGGAGGACAACTGCTTTAAAGTGGGACTTCCTAAAGTACTAGTGCTTCACAGTGATGCTGGGAACCCTGGATATCACCTGCAAGTTGTGGCTGGCTGCCTCCCTCAGCCACCACAAACTGTTTGTTCGTGTGCCGGGATGGATCTCCATCTGTTCTGGCCTCATGGGTTAACTGCTTTCTTACTATCCCATTTCCCTTCACGGCTTTAAAAGAGCTCTTGTATCTTATGTTCAGAGCAGATGATGCAGCCCCTGTTCTGAGCTGAGAACACTATTCAACACCATTGGGCAAACCCTCCTGCCATCCCATTAAAGTGTCATCCCAGTCCCCTTTCAGTGAGCCAGTTATTCCTCCACAAGTGGCATTTCACAGGCATGACTGAACATCACATTTCCATCAAACAAGCCTGCATATTAGACTGACTGAAATCCAGATGCGTGAGCAGAGAGTCTTCATTGACCGTCTACTCCATCTCTCACACAACCTGGCCTGGGGATGGATTGAATTCCAGGGAGTTGCTCAGGAGGTAGGCAAGAGGAACAGTCTTGACAATTATGTTCAAGTATTTTATGCATCAAGAGAGAAGTATATCGGTGGCATAAAGTACAGAACTTCAGATACTGGCTGAGATTTTTTCAAAAAATAACATAATTAGACACCCAGTTCCAATTTATAGTCCATGGGTACTGCAATCTTCACCCCTGTGTGCCTTTGAAATCACCTGTAATCCCTAACCACGGGTTTGGTCAAGCAGTGTGTGTGTGTGTGTGTCTTTGTTTTAAATCTGTGTGTTTCTGCAGTCAACAGCACTCCTGGGCAGATGATTTCTCTTACAGTTCACTAGAATGACTTTCCCAGCAGCAAATAATCAGCAGTGTAGCTCATCTTTTCTGACAGGAGTTGAGCACAGAGATGGCTCTCCTCGGGCTAGCAAAAAAAGGATATAGAGGAATGAAAGTGCCATCGAGAAATGTGTTGAACTGAGGGGCAGCCTGTGTCAGCTCCACACCTGGGCAGGTGCCCAGCACTTACCTCTTGAGTGCTATTTCAGTAGCTCAGATAGTAGTTCAGTAGTTGGGTCCACTGGCCCACTATTCCTGCCTGACTATTTTCATTGTCCTTGTGTTCCAGAAAAAAAGAAGAAACAAACTCCTAATTTAAATACACTATTATCTCTCTGCAAGGAAATGCTGGACATGTATGAAAAAAGATGATAATGTCTTCTAAGGGCACATCTACATGGCAATAACCCAAATCAGCTTTGTGCAGAGCCAGATCACTTCCTGTGATCACCGTGACAGTGGCCGAAGGAGATGCGTGAGAATGGAGGAAGCTGGTGTAGGTTAAAGAGAGCTTTGGGATTAGCATACTGGACTGGGTTTAAGAAACAGAGAACAGACAATTTTTAAAATTATTTTTTCAATATTTTAGGAACCACTCTGTTGGGAAGAAGAGCCTTAATGTGTCAATAAGGAATCATCCATCAGCACATGGGGATCCCTACACTTTAGATGAGTTCAAGTGTTACACTCGGGCACGCTCAGCATAAGGGTAGCTTTGGGACTAAGGGGGAAGGGAGCAGGTGAAAGGCTACACTAGGAACAAGGAATGGGAGGAAAACCTATGGATTTCATTTTCCCCTTCGAATCTTGACAGATTTAGGGAGCCCCTGAAGATGGTGCAGCTCTCATAGAATGATTCTATAATTCTATTCTGTGATTTGCAGTCTGCACAGTAGTACTGTGTTTTAGAGTGAGAGGTGGAAATAAGAACTGCATGATTTCAGAGACTGTAGGGAGAGCAGAGGCCGTCTCTGAGCACAGCCAGCGCTCAGCAGTAGGCACAACTCCAGGAGCTGAAACTAAAGAAGTCTCCAGGTCCTTGTGAAATTAATCCCTTTGTGAAAGGCTAAGGCAACCAAATGCCTGAGAGAGCCTTCCTGAAATCCTCAAGGAAATCTAGGAGCATGTAGGGCTTGTTCTGACCTTCATTCACAACCTGGTATCCAAGGGAATACAGTTGCAGAGACTTTCTCCCTTGAAAGACGTCAGCTTTGAAGTGGATTGGCAGAATGCAAATGAACTTCTGAGTCATGCAGACCCAGCTTTGGCCTTGCTCCTGCTGCTCAGGAGTGGTTCACTGCTGCTTGCTGAGTTCCCTGTCCTGCTCATCGTTTTCTTCTCTGCACTTGCACACGCAGAGCACTGTGCAGGATCTGCCCAGGTAACCTGCCAGAGCAGCTGCAAAGCCTTTCAGATGTTTGCATTACAGGCCTGACCTGCACCTATTCCAAAATCTCTGTGCTAAGATGCTCCTTGGCTGCTAGCTCCTGAGTTCAGGATCTTATGGAGCTGTGGGAGAACAGTCTGAACAAAAGGTCCACTAATGAAGCAGCAAAATCAGCTTGCTCTAGGGACTTGTTTAATTCCATTAACTTGAGAGTTGATGAAATATCTCCTGCAGTAATTGGTATGTTGATCTTGTCCCTGTGCTGTGAAAGAGTGAAGCGTAAGATCTCCATTTCATCCCAGAGCTCAGATGAGCTAGCCCTACACTGCACTCTGTTAGTGATCTTCAAAAGGCATTATTTATAAAAGTAGCTTTCTGGGATGCTATTCAATCCATGCCCATTATCCATGCAAATTCCTCAAGCTGTATTGGGTTAGATAGCTGCTGGTATAGCTGGAAAACCAACCAACCTGCAGAAATCTTTGCGTAGTTCTTTATTGAACACAATGTGGTCAGGATTAGTCAGTCAAGGCATTGGATTAGCACTATTGGTAGTCATGGCAATTTCCATTTGTGTGACAATCCATGTCACCTTTCCCATTAAAATTCAGCTTTAAATACCTATGAGAATCCCACAGTCCTCACTGAATCCTAGGAATATCTTACAGTATCATTCAAACTAGAGTAAATCCAAACACATCTGAAATTTTATTCAAATAAGCTGAAAACCAGAGTAAGTCCAATTAAAGAAGAAAAGCATTAAAAGCCTGGAAAACCGGCTGTGTGCATTCTAATTTCAATCCAGGTCTTGCCATGATTAGTTACACTTCTAAGCCTTATAGTTTCTTTAAACAAATCAGGAAATTGTTCCTTCTGATTCTTGTTCACGCAGTAGTTAAGCCTGGAAGGCCAAGATTTTACCTGAACAGAGGTGAAAATTTCTGGTAAGGTCAACTGCATGGCTGCTAAAGATTCTGCACACTTCTGTTGAGGAGCCAAAGGCTTGCTGTACGAGGCCACACCACTGACCCTGGTAACCCAGCTTGCTCACATCCCATTCTGAGTTTCACATTCAATTTCTCACGTATAAATAAGGGCTTTCTTCAGCTCAAGCCTGTCAAGTTTTTCCTCATCTTGCACAGTCACCAAACAATTATTATAACTGTGCTGCCAAAATTACTATTGTGGGAGTGTGGGGGAATGTAGACCCACTGAACACACTGGTTGTTAATAGCTTAAATATGGAAGTGGAACAGGAGCTGACGCCCTTCTGCCCAGCCTCCAGCCCTCTGCTCCCTGCTTACTGACCTCCAGATGAAGGGCAGCAACGAGCAGCTGGAATGTACTTACATCTTGAACTGCCTCAGCTGTTTGCAGCTGACCTGCATGGCTGCATCATTTTATAGCCAACACCAGGTAGGGAAAAATATACGAGTTCTTGCTCTTGTGCTTCCCACTGGGAATTACTGCCTTAACTCAGTGCGAAAGGCCTCTGCTTCTGAGCTCTGCTCAGCCAAAAGATCTCTATTTTGAAACACATAAGGTGCCTGCTGCTATATCTCTACACACAGTAGGTTCATTAAAAGATTGGAAGCAAATAATAGGAGTGGCTTGATCAAAGTGCGTAATAAGCAAACACTGTTATTTTGTGTGTTATCCCACTTTTCTACACTCGGCTTTTCTTGAGGAAACAAGTGTTCAGCTTGGCAGATTTTTCCATGTGGAAATGCACTCATTAAAATTTAAACTATGGTTATACACTTGTTATCTGTCTCTGAGTTATATATCTTATATATATCTTAGGTCAGCAAAGGGGAAGGGCTGAAAAATGAAATTTGCACACTGTTTCCTCCTCATTCTGAAACACTTTTGTTCAGAAGATGTTGGTTTATGGTGTTTAGAAATGCAGTACATCTATACCAATAATATAAAACAAAATAAAATAAAACTTGGTATAAAAAGGTATCTGTGCACGTGAGTAGCGAAATGATTTCACACCTGAGCCTGGGACTCTTTTTTTCCGTGGCAAGGAATGCAAAGATGCTGAGGGTCTGCAAATACCACTGAGGCCACTTAGACCTTTGGAAAACCACACCACTTTTTCCTGGGCATCTGAGAGCCAGGAGCACCCCCAGCACCTCAGCGTGAAGCAAGCCAGAGTGTTCCACTTTGAAAAAGCTGTAAGTGCCCCGTGTCATTCTGAGAAGCTATGGCAGATTTAGTCCTAAATGTGAAATCACAGATTTGTCAGTTTTTCAGAGGTGTCCATTTCAATGCACAGCCCACTCATTTCTCATGCACAGCCTGTGTCTGCCACACTGCAATTTGCTCTTGGTTTGTGCCTTGAACTTCCCTTCCCCACCGTTGTGTCAATAGCCAGCCTTCATTTCTACCACCTGAACCTTTTGTCATGGTGTGTGATTGCACATAAAACCCTTCTCTTCTAGGTCTTGTGCTAAGATGATTTTGTAATTCTGTTGCTAGAAAAGTCTTATGTTCAACTATAAGCTAAATAAAACAATTTTCTTGCCATCAAATATTTAAACCCACTGTGCTGGCATGGGCTCAAAGTGAGGGAGTGAAATATGGTTGAGAAAAAAATGGGAAAACTGAAACCCTTTGTCCTACAGACACTTCCATCAATAACTTAAATTATGCAGCTGTCCTCAAATAGATCAGACTCAGAAACAGCACAGCTCTAAGATGCAGAAAGAACCTGATGAAAATACTTTCATTTGAAAATATAATTTCTTCGTGTATTTCCAGATATTTTGTGAAGCCAGGGACTGCCTGAACCACTCTGAGAGGCTACAGAGGCTACAGAACTGTGAATGTTTTTTCTTAAATTGCATGTGAGGCAGTGGGGGAGTTGATATGTTATATACTCAAAAGAAAGGCATTTTTGAAAGTGAGCTCAAGTGAACTGCAAATTCAAGCCAGCAGGGTGCCAGTGCCCTCTGTGCTTGCTGTCTGTGTCTTTAAGAACACAGAGTCAAAGACTTCCAGCAGAGACATACGAACAACATCTTCTGACTGCCTCCTGCACTAGCAAGGGATGTTGCCTCATTGCAAAACCTGGGAGTGTCTTCACAGAACACTGGAACCCTCTCCAGGCACTTCAGGTCCCTCCTCCAACACAGTTGCTGTCCAGGGCCCTGGTGCACTGTGCTGTCAGCACCCAACAGGCAGAGGGGCTGCACTGGGGTTCTGCAGCTAAATGCAGCGTCCAGGGAGTTCCGGGGCAGCTCCCACCTGCAGGGAGACCACGATGTGCTGGGTCACCTAAAGCCCTCGTGTAGGAAGAAGCTGTCCAGCAGTTATTGCTGGGCCAGCAGATAATCAAGAGGTACATGAAGAAGTAGTGGGAGTTATTCCCTTCCTTGGAGCCCATCCTGAGCATCTCCCTGCTCTTTAAGGAAAGGGAGTAGGTCTAGTGGTTCTTGACCATAGGAAAATGTTGACAGGTGATGTGCAGGGTTGGCTCACCTCTGTCCTCACCTATCAAAGGCTGTGAGCATAGCAGAGATCACAGCAGGTGTGTCTGTGTGTCTACATAGTTAAATGCAGGTTAATGAGACCTACCTGTGTCCATTCAGAAGTCACTGGGACACACTGATTCAAGTTCTCAAGCTGTACAACAAGTATGATGCCTGCAGGTTTTTTCTCCACAGTGCGCCAGCTGAGGGACGGAAAGAAAGAGAACAAAATATCACAAGTCTTCTAAAACAATTGCAAAGGCTGGGAATACAATGGGGGAATATAGATGCAACTCCTAGAGACAGAGGTGAGGGAATTAAAGAAAACTCATGGCTTGCCTTCCTGTGTTTTGTCAGAGAAATGACTGTTGGACACACAAAACTGCACACTGCATCTGAGTTTAGCCATACAATTTGATAGCTTTTTTTAGTGATGCCATATGCACAGTTTGAAAAAGAAAGGACTGGCAAAGCTGTAGGAACAGTGTTAATTTTTTTATACAGGAGGAGGAGGGGGGCATTCCTGGATATTTTTATTGAATATGAATAAATCATGCTATTGTGTACTGAAAATGGACAGCAGATTAGGTGTACGGTGTTAATTTGAAGTATCCGTCCAGAGTTGCTTACAGAAATTTTTAGTTACTTCTTTAAGTAAGAATTAGTCTATTTAAAAGCACAAGAGAAGATCTCACCTATCACCATTCACAGACTGAATCTATCCAGAGCCAGTTTCACTGCTAAACACATTTGTGTCACCAGCACAATACAAGGGTCCTGCACACATGCCAGTGAATCTGCCATTCAGTGTATAAAAATAATGCTTGGAAAATAATTTTACAAATGATAGACTATGCAAAACTTTCTCCTTCCTGGCATTATTAATGTCTGTGTAGTTATCAGACTGCAAATAAGTTTGAATCAAATGCAGCAGCACTTTATGAAAATAGAGTGTATATATCAATGTACATTGTGTATAATTGGTGCCATTTGAAATGATGAAGTGCTGCTAACTGATCTTCATAAAATAATACTTTGCATTTATATAGTGCCTTCCATCTGAGATCTCAGAGCTCTTTGCAAACGTTACTGGATTAACTCTCTCTGAGCCCTTCGATTAGCTATTGCTCTCCTTAGTCTACAGATGTGGAAAGCAAATGCGAAGAGAGATGAGGATCATTGAGGAAACCAGGGCTCTAAGAGCAGGCACCTCCTGCCCTGTGAAAACACTCATAACCTTTCTTTTTTTGAACAGAAGCTGTAAACTTTCAGCATCACTGAAAATCAAGCTACTTTAGTAGCTCTTTTGGATGCAAATGCCCAATTTAGCTTAAATGATTCCTTCGAAATCCTCCAGGAAATGTGTAGGAGAGCTGACAAAAAGGATCCAGAAGCTTGGCTCAGAGCCCTGTGTTTTGGCTGAGGGACTGTTCTCTGCATAGTCCGACCAGTGACCATAGCTTGTGAAACCTTGCTTTGTCTACTCCTGCTTTCCCCCCTCCCCACAGTTTCCAGCAAAGAAATAAAGGCAGAAGATATCTGCAGCTTGCCAAAGGAGTGCTGGAGCTGCTTCAAGGGCACGGGAACCCAGGACCTATGATGGTAAGGGAAGTCTGACAGTCCCAGCCTCAGCAGATTGGTGAGGAACTTCAGAGATCAGATCAAGTCAGATCGATTAGTCTAGTCAAATTAACTAATCTGAATAAAAATACTCTCTGAAGAAACAATCAGACTGATGTGGGATGATTTCTCTGAAAGAGCAAGGCTGGACACCTGCTTGGCAGGTATGAGTGTGGGTATGGGACAAGCAGCTGGAGGAGAGCTGGAGTGGCACCAAGCCCTTAATCTAGGTAAGATGCAGCCAAGGCAGTACCTTTGGTTTCACATGGAAACTGGGACTTTGCCTTCAGGGCATCAGTTCAGGCATCAACGTCCTGACTTGATGCCTCCTGCTTCCTAGCTCACAATGCTTTATCCAGACCACTGGAGTCTTTTGAGAGGTGTCTCCTCTCTCATCAAGCTGGGTCAAAGACATAAAGCCATCACTTTATCTCAGGCATCAAAATATGGTTCCTGAGACCTTGAGGAGGCCTGTAGCTGGATCCTTCCCCTCTTTCTGGCACTGATGTTGCTATGACTGCAGAGAGCTGATTTCCCCTCAGGTCCTGCAAGAGAAGAGCTCTGTGACAGGAGTTTGCACTCTCTGTCCAGGACCTGAGGGCAGGCAGAGAGGTGAGCAGGCAGATGCTGATCAGACCTCCAAAGGAAATGCCAGATGCATCCCTTGGTGAATGGCATTACCACTAACTTGCAGTGCTGCTCTGGCACATCAGCAAGGAATGATCCCCTCCTCACCAGGGTAAAGATAAGGGACGCCACTCCAGAGAGAGCATGAACACTCACATGGAGAATCAAGAAATAAAAGCCAATAAAATAAAGTCAATTATAAAAAATAGTAAAGTAATATAATTGGTCATATTCCTTTCTACTCTATACTAGGTACAGAGCCGGGCATTCCCTTTTTCATGTGACCTAGTGCACTGATCTGTGTTTAGTGAATTTGGCCTGTGGCTTTTCTCTGACTTGCCTTTACTGCCTTGTTTTTTTTTAAAGACAATGCATTCTTTGTCTTGTTTCTCAATTTATTGTTTGAAATAAATATTTATTAAGCAAATGTGAAATACATCAGAATGCTTTGCAGAGCTGCCAAGAGGTCAAAGGTCTGGGATAAAAATGATGTTGAAACAATAATTAATTAGCTGACATTCTCTTAGAAAATTTGCTTTGGGAAAAGCTATAGTAAATCAAGACAACAGACAGAGTGACAGAAAAATGAGTAATGAGGGAAAGAGGGATAGGAGGAAAAAAGTCTGCATGGGTAGATTTATTCACTTTTGAAAATGATCTGATCTTTCTCAACCATTGTCCTGGCCCCCAAACAAAAATCTTCTCCAATAAATAACTTCAAGTTGTTTTTCGGTGACTAAGCCTCAAAATGTTCCATCCTGAACACATTCTTATTTACTGCATGCAAAACTGATTAACAGCCTTCCAATGCATTTGTGGGACTTGTGGTCTGCAGAGGCCATCTGTTTAGGGGAATTCCTGGGATAGCACTGTCACCTCTCCAGCAGGACTACCAAGAAGCCTGAGATCTCCACCATACTCTATACACAGCTGTACAGATGATTCAGGAGCTGTTTGGGCAAAAGAGGATTTGTGCGACTCACTGGGCAAATATGTCCTCTCTGCCTATACAGGGAACCTTTCCGGAACCTTTTGTTCTAAATCACCTGTTACTTCACAACATGCTTCCCTGTCTGGAAACAGCGTGTGCTGCAGCTCTGTGGGAATGCATTTGCTTTGCATGCTGTTTTCCTTGGAAACCTGTCTCACCTGTCTTCATACTTTTTGCACCCCTACTAGGACAGAATGGCAGCTTCTTGGGATCAGTAAATATTTTGGAGGAAAAAAAGAGAGAAATTGTGTTTGTCCTTTAAGTGTTCACTGAATTGGGATGGATTTGCCATGAAATCCCTGTGGACAGACCGTGGATACAGAGATTGTACTTCTCAAGGCAGAAAAATGTCCAGACCTGCAAAGATTCCTGCCTTAAAGATCTGCCCAGATCTGTATGGTTTATATGGTGATCAGCCAGCACTTAAGAGCAGCAGAAGGGAACCAAAAGATGGGACTGCCAGTGCAAGTGCTGAGCCCAGGGTATTCTGAAAGTCCTTAACTGAGTATCCTCCACAACAGCACACAGTTCATTGGCCAGTCTGAAGATGGAAAGGAATGGGACAAGAGTACAGCATTCTTTTCATGGCAGTTCCCTCTTCCAGTGCTACTGCACCAAGGCTGAACTGCAAACCACCTCCTGGGAAGCAACAGACTGGCAGCAGGAGAATGAGTTTCCAAGTACTGGTGGATGTATGCTTGTCTGTGCCTAGGAAAATATTCAAGGTCATGTTTTTCCCTTGCTGAGGAAAGGAGTCCCATGAATAGTCTGGCTTCAATCTATTCAAATCCCCCAGCTTTTCTTGGAAGTGGAAAGCTCAGCATCTGTTTAAGAGACCCTGAGGATGTCTGACCAACATGCTTATTTATTTATTTTTTAACTTCCTCCTATGCTTTGTGACAGCAAATAGATATAATAAATACCTTTCTGTGAAAGATAAGCAAGGAATAGATGCACTTGGACAATGTTCTGCTTGGATATACAAAAACCTGCTGTGATTTGGAAGCTTAGATGTGCCCTAACATGCTGCAATTATTAAACCCTGGGTATTAGGGAAATCACATCTGTCTGTGTTGCACAGCTGAATTAGCGAGGCTGGTTTCATTATCCCATAAATAGGCACTTCTCATGTATTTCTCAGATTTATACGTATGTTGATACTTAGAAGCAAGTTGTCAAAAGCATTTTTTTCAAAGGTGGTATTTAGAGCTAATAGAAAGTACATAGGGAAAAACATAATCCAGAATTTGTAGGTCTAAATGATGGGATTTGCAGAGCTGTCTCAGGACTTTGTGGCATCCTGTTCCTATTCAGGATGAATGTATGAATTGTGAAATGCAGCAAGGGCTTGAACTTCTTTAGATTAGGGGGATGATCCCCCACCTCAGCTCAAAGAACATTCCTCCAGAAGACAGGGGGAGTTCTGTATGGATTAGGGGTGTAGAACTGGTTTGATGGGTTGGTTGCATACAGGGGTTTTTAGGTTTTGATATCCTCCATATGGCAACTGCAGCTCTTCTGTCTCTCTCCCCATAAGTATTCCCAAAAGAAGCCTATTTTCACCTGAGTAAATATTCTGCTCCTGTCTTCATTTTTTACACATGAGCGTTCCACTTTGTGCTAGAAGCAAGCTACGGTAGCAGTACTCTGGGGATGCTGCTCTAATAGATTCACAAGGTTGACTTGTTTAAGTGGGATTTCATTGTATTACACAGAGGATTTTTTCCTAAGGATGTGATTATTCCAGGACTGATCCTACTGCTGTGATATGACCACATTTGGCACTGTGCATGCATGGCATGGGATTAGTCTTCTGGCACTGTATAAAATGACTTAGACATGTTGTCTTACTTATTAGCATGTGGTATTGCAGATCATTTTACAAAGGCAACAGCTGCAACCATTACTCCTACAGTTATGTCATAATTTGGTATGTCAAACACCTCCATATAGTGCAGGGAAGAGGAACATTTATTCGTCTCACTTGTCAGTACATTTATTTCCATCTTCTTATGCTTTCCCTTTTTGCAGTAGTAAAACAAGACACTCCCCCTACAGCAAGCTTTCCTAGGAGCTGATGAGAGGATGTATAAGGGAAGGTACTCAGGAGCTAGGAAGATTAGCACATTGCAAGACCTTATACAGACTGGATTCCCACAAAGTGAGATGATGAGCACAATTCCTCTCACTGCTGTAACAGGTACTTCAGCTCTTCTCTGTACAGCACAATTATTTTTGTGTTTGGCACCATTGCCACGTTTACTGCAGTCATTTGCTACTGACTTTGGCTTCAGGGAGCCAGGATCTCTGAGCACCTGACTCTGCCCAGAGCCTGGGGAAGGACTCAGCAGAGGCTGTGTGCTCAGTCCATTGCAGGTGGGCTCCCCAGCCAGATATCTCTGAACCATGTCATGCTACCCCATTGAAAAGAGTGAACCAGCTTCAGCATATGCAAACCTCGACTAGTGCCAGGTAGGACGGCTGGCATTCAAATAGGAACAGTGTATTCAGACAAAAAGGCTCTGGATTATAGGTGCCTCTTTGGGACTACCAAGTCTGTAGTGTGAGTGCAGGGACA
Organism: Pseudotriccus pelzelni; assembly: GCA_035584735.1. Lineage (NCBI taxonomy): Eukaryota > Metazoa > Chordata > Aves > Passeriformes > Tyrannidae > Pseudotriccus > Pseudotriccus pelzelni. The sequence goes on along the minus strand of JAWMRA010000164.1, from coordinate 25,542,273 downwards.
TGAGCCAGTCACTTCTGACATTTACACCCTGCCCTCTTTACACTTCTGCCCCTGACACCAACCACCCAGAACCCAGGCTTGCTGAGTGAAGGAGAATGAGCTGGTAAACAACAACTGAGATGATACTTTCCTTCAATTTCTCTCCAAGTGATAAAATTCCATGTAGTCACAGGTTCAGTGTGGCCCAGCTGCACAGGAAGTCTAACAGAAGATGATCTCAAGGAATGGGAGGTGGATATAAAGCTTTCTTCTGCCTTTCTATAAATTCAGATTGCTGCAGGAAGTTAAAGGCAGCCTTGCTGGGCAAGTTCATGCTGCCTTGTTCCTCTGCAACAGGCTGACTCCACCTCAGTCCTACCTTTTCGTGTCCCTCTCCCTGCTGCTGCTGAGAAGCACACAAAGCTCAGTGAGATGAGCTTTCTGTGTGAGTACACCTTCATCTGCATCGGGAAAATGAGCTGTTCCCGGTGCAACACACGTTAAAGCCTTCACCAAGGCAGCCAGCCCATTTTGGCCTAAATGGGCAAGGAGCACTCATGGAAGACCCATCAGCAGACCAAAGGAGGTGAACTGTCAGAGCAGCCATGAGGAGCAGCTGGGGTTGGCCACAAAGTGGCTACCACTAAAAGAGATTGTGCTTTCAAGCCTCCCCTTCTAGGAGGGAAGCTGCCCCAAAGTCAGATCTAGTGGACCACTGCAAGAGACAAACACGCTATGACTTTGGAGCTGCTATTGAGAGGAGACAGATTCTGCCTTCAGCCCTCTCACAATTTATGTTAGCCCAACATAAATCAGTACAAGCTGGCATTTTGCAGCAATCTTGTCCTTTGACATCTCCCCCCTCCCAATGACTTATCTATTTGCTTTGAAAGAAGGAAGAAGAAGGAAGGGAGATAGGGGGAGCGGAAGAGGATCCAGATTGCAACTTGCAGGAGCTGACATTTTTATTGTCTTTTAATTAAATAAGCCTCAGACACAAGAGCACATGCAAATTCCCCTGGGTACCACTCCTCCTCCTCTTCCTCTTCAAAACTCATTAAGTGAGAGGACCACAATCAAACCAGGAATGTAGGATTGCCTCTCCTACTTTCAGGCTCTCATCTGCCTGTCTTTGCCTGGACAAAAGGTCACTGCAGAACAGTGCAAGATGGCTATGGCTGTTTTTTGTCCTGTGATCAAAAGGCAAGGACAGAAATCCAGCATGAATCTCTTATTCCTCTGCAGAAAATGTGCAAGTGTGTGGGGGGAAGTGTGCAAGGGGAGGGAAGCAGCTTATGCTTTCAGACATTGCACTTTCTTCTCCAGTTTGATAACAGCCTAGAATATCTCTGATCCCAAGATGCACTGGAAGCCACAGCCAAATAGGAGGGGCTGCATTCATGTTGCAGTGTCCTCTCAGGGGTAGCAATGCCCAGCAGCGCAGCAAGCACAGGATCAGATGCCCACTTTACTTTTCTAGACTAGAACTGGTAGGATCCTGGCTGTAAGACGCACCTTACCCCAGTGCCTCATGGGCTGCTTCAAGGCATTTTCTTTGTAAGTTCAAGGGCCTTGAAGTTTCTAAAAGCCTCCCCTTTCTCTGCTGACAAGTAAATGGGATCTCTAAGATTCAGCTCTGCAAAATGAGAAGAGCTGCATGTGTACAGATCCTGTAGAGGTCTGTAGCTGTTAGTTGCCATCACTTATGAGGTAAGTTAGAGCAGTAATGTTAAAATCAGGCTTGGGACCACAGTGGTTGAAGTGTAAGCTCTTAGCTAATTTTATTTTGAACATGCACAAACACGTGTGTGCATGTTTGTGGCACCCTTTCTGCATCTTGACCACTGGGACACATCTGACTTGTAACCTTATCCACACTTTTGTGTCATGGAGGTTCTTGTGGGACTGGGCCAAGGGAACAACTTCATCCAGTCCTCTGTGTAGGCAGTTCACATCAAGGTTGCTCTCTGTCAAAAGGTGTTGCCCTTGCATAAAGGAAAACCCGTCACGGGAGAAGAATAGCCCGAGGTAGAATAGAAGGATGCTGGCACTGACCTCCAAGGTGTCCCCACACAGTCGAGTTAAAGTCCTTGAAATGATTTGTCACCTTTTTCTCTTCCCACCAAGGATGTGTGGGGAAAAGGCAGGGGGTCCCTGCCTCAGCTGTGGGAGACACTCTCCTGCCTGCCCTCCGGAAGCACGTGAGGGTCAGGTGAATTTATTTGCTATTGCATCATTTTTCCTTGCAGATCTGACAGCTCGTAATACCTCTGGTGCCTGACAGCCCCACTCTTCTCCAATTGATAAATAATCTCTTTCTGGTTTGAGCAACCAAGGAACATCTTGAGCCTGTCACACTGGAGAAGATCCATCAGTCTCTCGTGCCACAAGTGAGATGTTTGAAAAATGCTGTTTGCACAACCATTCTGGGATATTAATTCCTGGCATCCCGCTTGTATTTTGATTGTTTCTCAAAGAACAACAACATATTTTAACTCTTTGCAAATGAATCAGCGTTCTGTTGTTATGGTAACTCATTCTAAAAATAATGTAAAGCAAAGACCACCTTTAATTGATATCAGAAGAAGTTGTTATGGTAACTGGAATTTTAAAAGTAACTAGGTTAAACTCAATTTCATTTTTATCCAGAGCTTTTCATAAACAAATTCTGATTAAAATATCAGGTTTAATTTAATCAGTTAATTAATGTCACTAAATGTCATTGATCTTATAAGTCTCATTTATATTCAGTGATAAATTACCTAACTTGCTGAGTTCTAACTATTCAGCCATCAGTCTGGTAGTCTGGAATTGGATGACTCTACAATTTATTTTTGGTCATGGAGTGGTTAAAATGGAATGCACTGCTTTTATTTTGTGTGAGGGGTCTAGTTTTTTCCTCAGTTGCATGGATGTAATGTCATCAGGTAATGCTGCTATTAAGGTCAAACATGTGCACTATGAATGAAGGCTTATACTCTGTATCTCTCCAAAGCGAGTATCCTTCAAACCCCTCTCTCCTGTCTGTCTCATTTCTCCACAGAGTCCAGACTTTCTGTCTCTGCACCCTCTCCCCTAAGGCTGTCACCTTTCTGCCCAAATTATGCTCTGCTCTCTCCTCTGTCAGAACTGGCAAATGATTCCCTACCCTAACCCCCTAAATCAGCAGTGACATTTCCACCAGTGTGGGCTTATTTTCCTCTTTCGAGAGCTGCCTGTCACTCCATGCACAGTCTCTGCCATTTGCATCTGTTATACCTCCCTGTTCTCTTGGAATGTCCCAGACTGTCCCACAAGTGCTTCACTGAGCCCAGAGTTACTTCAGCCAAGCCCAGCTCTCTACCTATTTTTTTGGCAGGCTTCTCTGTAACTTTCTTTTACCCTTTCCACCAAATTTAATAACCTTGTCCCTGCTATCCTCAATCTGAACTGTGTAGCTCCTGGTTACCCATCAATTCTCTGCTGATTTTTTCATGGATCAGTAGACTGAAAGGCCAGAAAAGGTTCATGATGACCATTTAGCCTAACAGGTCACAGAATTTTATCCATGAGTTTCCATGTTGAACCTATAACTTCTGTTTGAACAATCAGTGTGCCTTTTACAAGGCACCTAGACTTGATTAAAAGACTGCAACTAACGGAGAACCATCTACATCCCTAGATAGCTTGACCCAAATGTTTAACCCCCCCTGTTAAAAATAAATGTACCGTATCTTTCATCTAAATGTGGCCAGCCCCAGCTGACAGCCCTTGGACCTCCCTATGGACTGGAACATTTGAACAGTTCACCTCAAAGCTAAAAATTACTGCAGGTCAGCTTCCCTGAGGTAATCACCCTTATTCATGCTCTTACCTACAGCAAACTACAATAATGGTGAGATTATTTATTAGGGGAGCCTGTGTCCCGTGATAAGAGGGGTAAACACACACTTGCACAGAGGAGACAAACAGTTCCTGAAGAAGAACAGGTATAAGGTAATCTGTTTTTCCTGGTAGTTTTTATGCCCTCCTCTCTCCTGCAGTTTCTTTCCCATATGGGAAGATCAGCATCAAAAATTTTCTCATGATATTGATGCTTGTACAAATCAGTCAAATTCTGAACCCTCCATTGGATAGTCTAGAAGATAGTTGTAAGAGCTTTTAAGACTCCCACTGCAAGGCAGAATTTCTTGCAGGTTTTTCTGTAGTGCTTTTCCAGTTTTCTGCATCCTTTCTGGATGTCTGAGCACTAGCCCTCTCAAGACTTACTAAACACACTTGTTTACTTGCCCAAGGATTGCATGAATCCTTGCAGCACCAGCTTCACAGTGGGAATTCACATTCATTTGTTCATCCAAAATAGCCCTTACATCCTTTCCAGAATTTCTGCTTTCCAGTTCTCAGCCTGAAACTAAAAATGCATCCTGCATTCTTGGCTTGTGTGCATGTGACCTTCCCAGCGGCTCTGTGTAGACACCAGCTTTCTAAAAGAATCCAGCTTACCAAGCAGTCCACATCTTGCCTAAGGAATGCTCTGTCCTTATTAGCATCACTTACCATGCCAGAGATGTTTATTTAATCTGCAAAGTTTACTGGCAGTGCCACACTCTTCCACCTCAGTTGTAACTTCTTTTGCATTTGCCTCCAAGCTTTCAACCTCGCCTCCTTCCCTGTTCTTACATCTCCAGCTTTCTAAAACATGACTCCAAAGCAACAACTCCCCCAGAGCAATGAGCTGTCTCCAGAGCAGTGCAAGCAAATAATAAGATTGAAGAATCCCCATTTTAAAAGAATTCTCCAAAATGACTGTTTAAGGGAAACACATGGAAAAATGCCCTTGTCAGTCACAGCACATCCCAAGGTACTGCATCGACTCTTCAATCAGTCCCTGACTATTCTCTAAACTGTTTCAGTCAGGTCCCTGAGTTGCAGAGCTTTTGCATGCAGTTAATACTATCAGCATATTATTATAAATCATACTAACAGCAAATGCACATGCAGGATGTGGTTTGTAAGCACAAGCATGCAAACAGCTATGAATCAATCCATTTGCCTTTTTTGATGTACTGTAATCATTCCCTAATCCGTTTGTGGAAAGGACTGTGTTTTGTTCTTAAGAAATGAAAAATTCTCCAAGTACAAATGATTTCATAGCAAATGCTTCTTCACAAATTAAGCTTTTAATTTAATAATATGAATTAAGGAAAAAAAAATCTTTCTCCCTCACAGCTGTCACCTAGAGAGAAACAGATTTTACTTTAAATTTTGAAAAAAATCTTAAAAAGCCCCTGAACAACCAAATATAAAAGCTACCTTGTCTTCCCTTTAAATGTTTGTTTGCCATTCATGACACAGTTTGCTGTAACTGTCCTGCTTAGTGCCCTCATTGAAATGGGCATTTCTAAACTTCTGGGAACCCCTCTGCTCCCTGCTGCTGTTTTACATCACACACACGCTTCAGCAGATACGAATGCTTACACCGAGAGCAGAGCATTTTAACCAATGAAATTCACTGGGTAGCTGAGGGGAGCATGTTAACTGGAGCCCTGCACATCTATGCATCAAGCATTATTTATTGTTATTGTGGGGGTGATGGAGAAGCCACATCTCTTGTGCCATTCTTAAAAACTGACCTCAAATCTTTAGTCAGTGGATTTATGGAGAGGAGATTTCTTGTGTGAAATGACTGGGAAGGAGTCACCAAATATTACTGGTTAATACCAGTGAGTAAACAGCTTTGGAAAATCACAGATCACCAGACTTAGTCAGAGGTTCTAGCTAAAGTCTCATATCTTCCACCACACACCCATACTGTCTATTAGTAGAAAATCCCTAGGAGTTTAGAAAATGCAGATGATTTTTTATATTTTATTTTTGAGGTGCACATACCAATGTGCAATCCATTTTCTAAACAGTAATTAGGTTAACAGAACATATTAATCATTTAATATAGTAATTAGTGATGACTGAAATTAATCTTTTTCCTTTAGAAGCTTTTAAGAGCCTCCCCCTTTATTTTTTTTTCAGAGAACTTTAAAGTTTTTGGCAAAAGATCAACCCCTGAGTATTTGCATTCTAAAATAAGTCTTTGGCATTTGTGGTTTAAATGTCTACCACTCCCTTCTACTCCATCCCTTTGGCTCCATGGCTATATTGCAAGTGTCATGGTGTTCTGCCACCACTTTCCCTGCTGATCCATCCTGCTGTGGCTCTGCTGGTGTTACAATCACGATCTCAGCCCAGGGCAAGCTAGAGAACAGCAGGTTTTGTGTGGGGCATCACAATTTTAGAACGAAGACTGTTGGGACTCATTCATATACTTCATACAAAATAACAGGACAATTCTGCAGAAAGCAGGCACCTTTCAGCTCTGTTTGAATGTCATCTTCTTTCATAAAGGAATTTTCAGGGCAAATTCATGGAGGACCTCTGGTAGTTATCACATCAAATTTTCATAAAAGCTGTTAGAATGTAAGGTCTCCCTTCCTGTGCAACCTAAGCCCTGGAAGTGTGTGATGATGTACATATGAACCTGACACACAAGACTCCGGCACCCACAGAAGCAGTTTGCTGACCCAGCACCCTGACTGAAACCTTTTACTTACAGGTAATTGTCTATACATAGCAGAGTGCAGAAATAGTTACTGTGTATTTTCCCCAGTTCACATAGGGAGAGGTTTGATGCCCTGGCCAAGCCAGATTGTTACATCAGAAAAATATTTGGAAGCATAGATCCAGCTGAACGAAAATGCAGCCAGGCCGAGTCTGTGTACAGCAATTGAAGTTACCAGGGGCACAACAGCTGGAGGACAGGCAGGGGAAGCCAGAAATTGCTCAGCTGAATCCTCTCCAGATCATGTTTGACACATTATTTATCTTCTTCTTTTACAGGTGTCTCCTGCCAAGGAAGTGGGGGAGAAAAGTATAGCTCAAAGAGATATTTACTTTCCTGTTGAATGAACAATTTTGAATGAGCAAGATCGGTCTACAAGGATGAATACACAGCCCTGTCTTGCTAAAACAAAAGGAATTAGCTCTTCAAAAGTTTTTCTACCTCCAGGAGAAGCGATGGAGCTTAATTCCCCCTGTCACTCACTTCCCTCTCAGGAGGGGACCTTCTATCAGCCACCGGACCAAGAGCCTCCACATCAGAGAAGTTTCTTCAGAAGTGACATGCACAGATGTGTGTGTGTGGCTGCAGCATCCACCGGCAAGCCCCAGTCTCTGAGCGCTGTGTAAATCAGTTTTATGGTGGCACGAAATCCTTTCTTCCCTGTGCCATCATCTGCTGTGCATTAGCGTGCTCTGTGGGATAAGGACTAGCCTGTAATCCATTGCCTCTGCAGGGCCACATCCACTCTGCAACCTCAGCGCCTGAGGCAGTGCTGGGCCTGCCTCTTGAATGTGGGTGCTGGAAGAAGCCAGAGGATACACTGGAAACATGCTGGGAACGTGGCTTACACTGGGACCCCAAAAGGTATACTATATACAAACAGTATAAGTATATAAAAACATATATAAAAATAGTTAATATTATATTAAATATTGTAACATCTAATAATAATCCATGTGAATATTTTGAAAAGTTTTGTAATCTGCAGGTGTTGCAGATTATTCTTTTCCAAAATAGATTCAAAAAAGGTTCAATTTTGCTGTAATTTGGCTTCTAGATTCCTTGGCAACCAGACAGTCCTTACTGAATACTGCAACTCTGCTCAGGACATCCTGCCCAGCAACAGATTTTGAGTTTGGTTACATTCTTTTGAGAAAGACAGAGTGTAGCTCCTGGGCACACACTAGGAGCATGTGTGTGACTTGCCCCCCCAGGCCCAAAGCAATCCTAGAGTAAACTTCCCTGCAGAACAGACTTTAGATCCCTTCTGGATTTGGGCTACACCAACCTATCTCTTCCTTTGCTACACTGGCAATTTCCAGCCAGCTCCGAACCCAGTTGCAAATGTCTGAAGAAAAAAACTCCTCGTATTTACAGAGAGTATTGTAAGCGAGAGAAGCATGAAGTTAGAGAAAGGATTTTCACTCCTTCAGAAATGAATAATGAGCAAGAAGAGCTACCCAACAGAAAGAATTACCCTTGATTCAGTGGATTAATTTGCTCAATGGCATGAAATAAGACAATTTGAGGGAAATCAGAATTAATATAAAACATTTGTCTTCAGACATGGTTAAACAAAAACATGGAAGAGCACAATAGTCAACAGGATACAGAGAGAGGTTTAGACTGTAATACTGCAGCCATTTTAAAAAAAAGTTTGATGCCAAATATGGTGTATCTGTTCTTCCTTATCACGCCATGGTTGCGATATTGCTAATGGGTAACTATAGAACCTTTTTATAGAGAGGCAGACTGACAAACACACTTGTTTCTGTCTATGATTTTACCTAACCTAGTAGTAACCTTTGCTTTAGAGTAGCACCCAGGAAGAGAGGTCATAGCCTGGCTCAGTGTTTTGCAAGGTGCTACACAAACACAGATTAGAAAGACTGCCCTTGCCGTCAGAGAGTTTACAATGTTCTGTCGGTTCTTGCTCTGCCGTGAAGTGTTACATCTGATGGGGAATGTCCACAGAACCTTTTAATTTTTTCTCAGAATATTGCTTTGAAAATCCCGCTGCTGCATTTTTCAGTGTTGTATCATAAGGGACAAATCTCTGTGAGTCACAGGTCTCCCCTTATTTTTCAGGTCACTTTTCTTTGTACTTTGCACCCATTCTGTCACTTGGTGAGAGGATGGCATGCTCTGTGAGCATGGCAGAACTGCCAGCATGACCTCCTTCTGTGGAAATTAAGTTGGGATAAATCACTATGGATGGGCTTAAATACACTGGCTACATTTTAAAAGTCCTGCTGTCTAGCATGTGCTGTCCCTGGACATCTTACCAACAATATTTATGTATGGATGGACATGTTCCCCATAAATATAATTGTTCATGGTTAAGTGGGTAAATGTTAGAAATAATAATAATAAAGCAATCTATGTGAAAGGATGACTCAACCTAATCACATTCTGGACATTTGGGAATCCACATCTCAATGAAATGCCTCTCTGGCGGCTCACAGAGTAAGGAAGAACAAGAAAAAAAAAATACTTTGTTCCTCCTAGCTGGGCTCAGCAGGGTGTACCAGCACTTTAGCAGCAGGAGGATTCCTGGCCATGCACTGTGCCAAGGGCTGATTTCAAGGATGATTTACACCATGCCCAGAGCTAATCTAAATGGTCCAGCTGACCGTAGCTGGACAACAGATTAACAGATCAGGCCTTGAATGGGAAGAAATATCATTTATAGGTAACAAGATGAGCATCTTGTTTGAATGCAGCTACACAGAAAGTATGGGGTGGCCTTCTGCCTGCAGGTCCAGATCTCCTGTATTACCCATGGTGGCCTGAGGAAACTGCCCAGAGGAGAGCTGCAGGCTTGGCTCTTTATGGTCCCCAGGTGCTCCATGGCTGGCCATGACAGTGTGTTATACAGCCCTTGAGAGCTACTGGGGGTACTTTGTGCCTGGGAGCAGCCTGTCCTTCACAGCAACCTGGACTATGATTCAGGCTGGCAGGGGCTTCTCCTCACTCACTCAGGCTTCTGTGTGCTGAGCACCTGGTGCCCCAGGGCTTACATCTCAGCTTAGCACTGTGGAAAGGGGCAAGCCTCTTCTGACACTTAGAAAGGGGCAGGGGGTGCAAGCATACAGCCCTCCCTCCCCTGCTAAATCAGACCAGTCCCCAGCTCTGTCCTAGTAAGGCAGGGCAGCAGCGGAGGGATGTGACCCAGGCCTGGAGAGGGTTAAGAACAACTGATCTGCGGCTGTTACTGGCAGTGCTTTGCTCTCCCAGCTGGGGGAACAGTCAGCAAAGAGATTTTTAAACTTCATTTTCTCTGTCTACAGGTGCCTGTCTTCCAGTATTAGTCTAGGGAACTGCACACCAATTACCTCATATATTCACTGAAAGTGCAGTACAATACAACTTATTGTTATATAGTGTCCTTGATAGAAAGCCCCATGAAATGCTTGACAGTACTATTGGGTCCATGAAAGTGTGCGTGGTCATGAATACATGTGAAGGTTCAATCCCTTGCTCTTGATTCCTGTTCTCTGCTGGAAATCACTCTGCTACAATTCTCTCAATTTCAGCAGTGAGAGGAGGTGGAGGAAGGGAATATCCCTGCTCTGTGTCACTGTCTGCAAATGTACGAGGACACAGAAGGGCCATCCTGCTAGACCTGAGATAAATGGGCCCAAGAGACACACAAAGATGTGCAAATACAGAGGCAGAAATGCTGACCCATGGCTGTGTGCTGGTGCCTGGCCTGACCCTCAGCACCATTAGGGCTCCCCGAGTGAGGAGCTGTGTGCTGTCACCGCAGCAGAAGGGACCAGATTTTCCAGGGCAGTGTTTTGACTCAGTCACACGCACTGTACACAAGCAGCTTAATCTAATCTTTGCAGCACTCGGCAAATGAAGAGCATAGTGTTGTACCGTGAATCACCTGTCTTCTCCAGCACTGAGCCCACAGGAAAAAAAAAATGGATTTTGCTTTCCAAAATTCAAATTATTTGTAACTGTTTGACTAAACTAATTTCTAAAAAATACAGTAAAATGTCAGTGTAGCAGTTCTATCACAAGGCAGCTGGAGCTCTATTCAAACAGTGAGGCTGAAAACAAACGTACCTGCCTAATACAACATCTACGCTCAGAAAATGTATGATAGATTCATGGTGTGCCTGACTACCAGGGCTGCTGGTTTTAGAGTGTCTCTGTACAGTCAGTGGAGAGCGACAGGCATGAAAACTAACAAGCCATCAGAGGATCCTGGCTTGCCTGGAGGAACCACTCCTCAGCAGAGACAAGGCAGCCCACCAAGGAGAGGTCGCCCCACTACCAGGGACTCAACCAGGCCAGGGAACACTAAGGCACGTAGGGCAAGTCATAACAAGGCAGGGAAATGTTGCCCCTTCCCGCTCAGGGACCAGCTCCCCACCTCATCCTACACATAAAGTTTAAAGTGATCCAGCAGGTGATATTTTGTGGCTTCTGAGGGGCAGCTTTTTCTCTGGGTGTTTCAGAAAGCATTCAAAGCCCAAAGCAGGTCAATCAAAGTAATTTTTTCCTGTTGCAGTCAGCATGGCTGCGATAAACACCCATGTGCTGCTGCTCAGACCCAGGGATTTCCCTTGGCTTTGTAGAAATACTTTGCAGAATGTGACAGGTGAATGTTTAGAAAAACTACCCAAATACTTTGATTTCTTCTTAATAGGCTGTTCTCCATTACAACCCTTGAGTTTTCTTCGCAATAATCAAAGCATAGACAAAAAAAATTTCCCAGACTTAATTAGGCCTGTTTTTCATTAAAGCCTTATAGAAACTCAAAAAAAGAAAGAACGAAAAAACAAGAAAGCTTAAACCTCAAAAAACTGCCCATAACTAAGCCTCACATATTATTATCCACCCGAACAGGCTGTCATCTCTCAACTGTTTACACAAGCAGTTGTTAATGAGTTGTATTGCTGAGCACTGGCAAATCTAAAGAAGAACGATCCGATGCCATTTAAAAAGAAATCACAATTCTTTTTGTTATGTGGTGCCCTGCATGGTGCTGGGAGCCCCTGGTACTAAGAGATGTTCAGGAGAGAGGCTGTCTTGGTGATCTAATAAAACCTGAACTCTGCAAAGCATTATCTGTGCTCGGTGACTGAAAGGTGTGGAAGTGAAGGGTCCACTGAAACTATAGTTATACTTCAATGAATTAGAAGTTCCAGAGAAAAAAATGGGATGAAAATACTTCTAGACTGACATCAGATTCAAAGCATTGCTAAACAGAAGAGTGAAAGAAAGTTTGCTTTGGGTTGAATGAAAATTTGGATTCAAGAGTTTTGCTGATTGTGTCAACTAAATAAAAATAAAATGGAGGTTCAGAAATAAAAATGTCATACTGATAACTGAAAAGCAAACCATTTCATTAGGAACAAAATATCAAATAGAGATAATTTGGGGGATTTTTTTAAACTCAGCTAGTAAGAGATTAATTTAAAGATTACCTTGCTGTTACAAGATCAAGTTATGTAATTCTCACCCAGGGACATGTGTGGTCCTGTGTGACTCCAGCCTAGAGCTGATATCTCTGCAGCTGTGGGGATGGGAGAGAAAGCATATCACTGTGCTGATGGAGAGCCCTGCTACTTCTGTATCCAGCCAGCTTGGTTCTGCCCAGTGTCATCACAGTATTGTTTGACCGCCTCGGGAATGGTTTGCTGGGTGATGGAACCTTCTGAATTGTTTCTGTGCCTGCTAAGACTGGATTCAGCAGTTCTCAGCTGACCAACCTTCTCAACTTCAGCATTAAAAAAGTGAGGTTAGACCAAGCACCCTTTTAGTTTGCTCATCTGGTGCTGATAATTGGAAAATGAATATTATACAGGCAGCAGAGGGGGGCTACAAGAGGTTGGATATAATCAGCATCCCAGTGCATGTCCATATGAGTCCCATCTTACTTTAATTCTGGTAGTATTTCTCTTTAGAGCCAGCTCATTACTGGCAGCTATTCAAAGGTTGGAGACTACATCCAAATTCAAGACAAAAAAACGGATAAAAAATTAGCATAATGTACTGGCTTTTCACCTCCCTCCACTTCTTTCCATAACAAATCAACAGCAAAGACCTTTTAAAGCACCTCAGGCAGGCACCCTTGTTATCTAAACTGTCCTGCTGGTGAGAATCAGGCCCTGGGCACAGTTGCATGGAGGTGACTCCCAGTGCTGGATCAATAGCTGGCAGGGGCCCTCGGTAAAGGAGCTGACAGTAGTGTTGCAGCCTGCTTGGAGTGCTCAGCATCCCAATTCTTTGCTGCATGCAACCATGGCAGGCCCTCAGAGCAGGAAATATGGGGCACAGCACAGTGGATTCCTCCTTTCCTTCATTTGTGGCCCCCGGTTTATATCATGAGGTTCAACAGGAATTTCAAAATGTTGGTGAGCAGGAAAAGAAAAGGAGGGAGAGAGAGCATTATATCCTGCCTGTCTGTATTTCATAATGTATTTATGTGGGAATGGAAGGGAGGTCCTGGGGCATCACTTTGTATCTGGTTTGAAATGCCCTTTTTTTTTCCCCATAAACAGAAAGGTTTCAAAGGAGAATGCTAAGCAGAACAGAGAAATGACACGCCATTTATCCAGGTTTTGTTAAGTAATGAACTAGATTCCTCAGTGATCAATCTCTCCCTTTCAATTAACAGCAATAAATTCCTCATAAAATATTCTAAACAATGCTGGACTTTCTTCTTGCTTTACATTATTTATGCAGTACGTGTGCTATTCTTATCCTTAAAGCAACTTTATATATTATGTCTTGTTTCTCAGCCAGAAAAACAAGTTGCCCCTGTGGAATGATGTCGGCAGTCGGTTCTCCCTGCCCAGCTGATCCCAGCTGCGCAATGCACACACACACACTGCCCCTTAGAGGTGACATCAGGCATGGCCACGGGCAAAAAATCACCGCTATTGAGATGTGTTTTGATTGCAACATGTTTGTGCAATTTTGACCAGCTGTCTGGCTTAGCAGAAAGAGCTGTTTTGGTTTGTTTGTTTGTTTTTTTTTTTTTTTTTGAATTTATAACGGATATCCATATCATGATCTCAGATAAGCAGTGCAAATTACACACAGCTCCTTTGACTTCAGTTCTGATGTTTTGCGCCGAGCACATCTGGTGTCAGTTTCCTGACCCCAGCTCCTGTTCTTGAAAACTCTGTTACGTAAAGATAGAGAATTGCAACTAGTGCCAGCTTGCCTTTCCGGGTGCTGCTGGACATGGCCGTGCTTAGAATAAAAGAAATCCTATAGTGACCAGATGCAAATTGACATGTTGCCATCTACCTTAACAAATGACTATGGAAATAATGAGGAAGGAAACAGCAGGCTAGGCCTTCTACTTCATCGACTGCTACAACAGCCACCGACCCTATTTCTGCTCAGCTCTTTTCCTCACGGAAAGTACAACTGTGACAGCCCAGCCAGGCCTTGGCCACCTCAAGGGACACTCTCTCATGTCAGATGCTTCACTGTCTCCTGTCCTGATAGAATAATAAAGAAAATCTGTCTCATTCTTTTCATCAGCAGTTGCCTCTGCCCCCCTGAGCCAGGCAGGGAGGCACACAGATAGACAGAAGAGCAAATGAAGAGCAGCAAATGCTTTCTTGTGTCCAGCTGCCTGATCTGACAGTAATTTCTCCAGCTAGGATTTTACATTAGGCAAACTGATGTGTATGTGTCTCCTGTGCAGGGCTGGAGGTGGAGAATGAGCAGTAAGCTGTGTGGGACACGAAGCCATCATGTAAACATGCTGGGAAACGAGGCATTTAATTTAAAATAAGCAGAACCAGGAGCTTCAGGCAGGCAAGAATTACAAGGCACTACCCCAGCAAGAGTTAGCACAGCATCCTCATGGGATGGACCTAGCACTGAAATGTCAACCTGCTGCCCTTTCACACTGTGGGCAGGACAAGGCAGCCATGCAGCAGAGGGCTGGGGCCGCTTCTCATTGAAAAGGAAAAGACTTTGCAAACACAACTTCACTTGGCCCTGCTATAGCTGGAGGGAGGGTGGGCCTGCTGAGAGATGGGAGAGAGTCTATGAACCAAGCAGGAACAGAGAAGACCTGGCCCAATCTCTGCACAGAAAGACAGGAGGTAGGTGTGTAGGAAACTGGGGTGCAGTTTGTCCTGTTTTGGCTGTCCGTACTGGGATTGGGGTCACTCTAAAATGGAAGGGAAAAGTACAGCCCCAGCAGGGTGGGATACAAGCCCTTTGGCAACACTAGTCAACATCCTTGTTCTACACATTAAAATAATGACCATTTTGCAAGTCCTCACTGGAATTGTTCTGCCTGGCTTCAGTGGGAGGAAGTGGGATTCATTAAGTCTATTAATTCCCATCTGACATTCCCTTTTATCTGGTGACCGGGGTCAACCTACGAGGGGAACACCCAGCCAGCCATTAACAAAACAGGAGGTATGCATGTGTTTGTAAAGAAAGAGTTATAAAAATGCTACTTTCCTTTGGAAAGAAACTTGTTACAATAGATTTTTTAAAGTATGTTCTTGGACACTGTCACTCTACACAAAAGTAACACAGCAGTGCTAGAGACAGAGGTCAAAGGTGCTCCCTTTCCCTGGTGGGGATGGCCATGCCTGGTCATCCATGATGGTTATCCATATGCCTGCAACTGGATCAAACTGTGGACCAGTGTGGCTGAGGATATCCAGAGCCTGGAGGTCAGCAATCCAACCAGTGCCAAAATAGGTCTCTTCATACTTGTAACAAAAGCCTCCAGCACATCTTCCCTTATCCCATCACTGTGCTTTTCTTTCTCTTCTCCCTTTGAACATGCTTTTCTTCCTGCAGAGACATACTGTGGGAGAAGCCTTGTCTACACACACTCATCCTCAACAGAAGGCCTGAGGTTTCTGAGGGAGATAATGCAAGGTGTTGCACAGCACTCAACAGACTTCCACACTGACCTTCATCAGGCCTGAGCAGGGGCTGGGATGCTTCTTGGGCTGCTTTTCTGCGTGCCAAGGATATGCCATTTGCATGGAACTGACTTTGCAGAAGGAGAGCCCACCCTTCCCCTCAGGCTTCATCTGCATGTCCTTTCCAGGTAGCAGTGGAAATACCAGTCTGGTGGGACTACTTGAGAAGGAAGATCTCCCAAACACTGGTTAGGGAATGAAAGAACCAAGTCACTGACCCAAGCCCCTGCTTGCACAGGAAACATCACCGCATAGATCCCTCCATTAAATACATCAAGCCATTTTAAAATGACAAAATTGTTTTCCAGTACCCCTTCTAAGGAGTCTGAGTGCAGTACTAATACACCAGCTATCATGACCCAAACTCTCTCCTCTACAATAGCAGCTGCAAAATGTTCACTGCGGCTTGCAAAGTGACTCGATGAAAACAACCCTCAAGGCTCCCTGTGAGGCTGTGCTGGCCACACCCTGATCCCCAGCCTTCCTCCTCCTCCTCCTGGTGAGAACAATGCAGCTTTGTCAGCACCAGGAGGAGTGAGCACTAGCGAAGTACAATGGCCTTTTTTATGCTAGCTTCAAGGCATTTGTGGTTGGAAAAAGCAATGCATTCATTTGGTAAGAGCAAGGAATATCTATGTTAGAATTGGGCTTTGCCCCCTATTCTGGTTTGATCTCCAGGGAATAGATCTGAACATGGATCACAGTCAAAACATTTTAGCTTATTCCTCTCTCTTTGCTTCAGCTAATTTTGAGAGCCTGTGCTCGTTCCTTTACCTGTATGTTAACTACAGCAGAGATCTAACCTTTAATATTTTTAATGTCCTCCCTAGCTTGGAAAACTTATTCCTGTCATCAGGAAGACAGGTGGAAACACAGGCTTGCTCATTGCTTGTGAACAAACTCATCTTTAATCCTTGAGGTCCATTTAGCCAGGAAAGAGTTAACACCCACACCTCTCAGTCAACAAATTGGCTTATCCAGGAAAAAAAAAAATCCCAGAAAATTGGATGTCAGTAGATTATTCTTCCCCAGATCCATGGATTAGTGTGCTTGGAGAGGGTATCCAAGTGGAAAAGAATGTAATAGCACTGTATGTGCAGGGAGAGCCTTCACCTCCACTCCAGCTCAATTACACATTTCTCTTATCACAGACATCACATGATGCCTTCCCTCACGCCTTTTTTTTGCTTAGGCCTATTACTGCATTTTTATAAATATTGGAAAGCCCCTTGAAATGGTGAAGTTTCTTGCTGCAATGGATCATATGATAGCTAAATAATTTTGTTTCCTCTATTGTCCGCCATTCTGCCCTTCTAATGTCAGTTCCTTATTTGCTTAGTTCCCTATATTAAGTGATTACAGCATCCATCCATGCACCTCCATGACACACACACGTACAGGTTTCCACTTACAGCTTAAGGCCAAACACTTCTCTTGGATTCTCTTAGGCCAGCTGGGATTACTTAGCCTAGAGAAGAGAAGGCTGAGGGACACCTTACCAGTGTGTATGAACTCCAGAGAGTGTCAGGAGATAAGGAATATGAATTCTGACTCTCCCCAGCTGTGCCCAGTAGTAGAACAGGAGGCAGTGGGCACTAAATGAAATACAAGAAATTTCATTTAAACAAGAAAAAATACTGAGCACTGGCAGAAGCTACCCAGAGAGGCTGTGGAGTCTGCATCCTTAGAGATACTCAAAATCCTGCCTGGGGACAGCACTGCGCTCCAGCTGACCCAGCCGTCAGGAGGCGGTGGGACTGGGGCATCTCCAGAGACTCCTTCCAACCTCAATCTTTCTGCAATGCTGTGGTTCTCTAACAGAACGCCAGAATTAAGATTTTAAATGTTAATTTCTAGCTTTAAAGACATGTAAAATTCTGGGAGGGAAGCCGATCTGCTCTTTTTCAGAATCATTATTGGCAAAATTGTGTTCTGTTTTTCTTGAGCTGCAGTTCTCCCTCCTAAGCAGGAGGAAGGAAGCTCTGAGACCAGTCCTGGCCATAAACTGCAGAGCCGGTTAGACCATGACGTACGGTGGGAGGTGAACACCACTTGAACCAAGCAAAGGTGCAGCTTCAACCTTGCAGCATGTGGTGCCTGGGGAGATTCCCGTGTGTCTTGTATGTTTGCCTCTTTAAACAACGACTCATGAAACTGAACCTAGAGGTGGAAAGGGGGAAAGTTGTTAAAAACTCTAGACTAAATCTGTTTGATGTTTGTTTCACAGATTTGTAGGAGAATTTTCATCAGCATTTTTAACTTTTAAAGGTTTTGCATTTAATTTTTGAAAGTCTGATAAGAGTAATCAGTAGCTGTATTTATTCCCCTTCATTTTTTTACCTGTTTGCTGAGATTAAAAAACTTCCACTTTTCTAATATAAAGAAAAAAATAAGAGTGGTAATAAGCCCAATAGAACTATTACCAAAAGAATCAGACTTTCCTCTTCTTTTTCACTGTCTCACGTCACAGATACAAACTCTTTAAAAGAGAAGGTGGTAGAAAGCATTTTGAGATGTTAAAGTTCTTAGCAGTTCAATGCAGAGAGATGAATCACAGAATCATAGAACCATTGAATGGCTTGGTTTGGAAGGGACCCTAAATATCATCTGGTTCCAACCCTCCAGTGAAGGACAGGGATGCCAGCCACTAAGATTGTTCAGTACCCCATCCCGCCTGGCCTCAAACACTTCCAGGAAAAAGGGTCGTCCACAGCTTCTCTGGGCAACCTGTTCCAGTGCCTCACCACCCTCACAGTAAAGAATGTCTTCCTAACATCTAGTCCAAATCTCTCCTCTCTCAGTTTAGAACCGTTCCCCCTTGCTCTATCACTATCTGCCCATGTAAAAAGCCGCTCTCCCTTGTTTTCAAAGGCCTCCTTTAAGCACTGGAAGGCTGCAATGAGGTCTCCCCAGAGCCTTCTCTTCTGCAGGTTGTTCAGCCTGGAGAAGAGTATTCAAGTATCAAGTTATGAATAATTGGGGAACTTAATCCTGTACTGGGTATTTGATTCATAAGATGGGGATACTTTTAATTAAATAAGTATATAAATCTACAAGATCAGAAGTGCCCCTGATTTGAGATGGCTCAGTTTTCTGTGTACCTATTCTGAAACACTGCAAAGAGTCCAATTTCGGGGAAATGGTGAGGATTATTCTTCTGAAAAACTGTCTCTGCGTGATATAATCCAAGACCAAGGATCAGTTGGAGAATACTGTCCACAAGAGAACAAGTACTACCAGGGGAATTCTCCCTTGAATCCTTTATTCGCTGAATTATTGCAGAAGAATATTTCTCCCTCCAGACACTCACAGTTATAATTTGATCACAGACTTGAAATTGCATTTAGAAAGAATATTCTAAAAAAGGGCAAAGATGGAAAATACTTTGGCTTTTAAAGTTCAATGCTGAGTGGACAGCTGTGATTATTATTCTACTCAGCAATTAACTATTACTGTAAACTAGAACTGATTAAGAATAATGTAAGTGCTCATGGAATGAAAAGAAATTCAAATTTTCTTCCATTTGTTTAACCTGCTTTTTTGTGATCTCAGACATATTTTCTCTTTATATTTGATCTCAGTTTTGAGTAACATGGCCCAACTGATCTGTCCTAAGACACTTAAAGCACAAGAAATCCCTGTGTGCCAGGATACATTCTAAGCTTCCTATGTGCACTAGTGCAGTTTATTGTGGAACTGAGGGAAGGATCTTGAAAATAAATGACGCCTTCAAGTAAACCCATCCAGATGCTCAAGAAAGAAGCTCAGGTAGGCTGTCCTGCCCAGGTACCTGTAGTCACTCTCCACTGAGGTCACAAGCTTTTTTTGGAAAAGAGGGCCATTTCTCAACATCTGCAACATACCAACTATGCTGTTTGTGCCCGGTAAACAAATAATTTGAATAACAAATGGAATTGTTTCTAAATATAATGTTTCACAAAGCTTACAGAGATGCCATCTGCTCTGTAAGGTGGAAAGCTGAAGCATATAAAAAATTCTGTGTATGCTTAATTTTACACCCTCACGCTGCCCCAGGGACATTCAAGCACATAAAATTGAGCAGATATGTAAACATTTGCAGAGCTACAGCTCCATAATTGGTAATTTTGCAGCCACAGTATTTTTCAAGGATCTGGAGAGAAGTTCTATGGCAGAAGGTGCCTTGAGGGTCAACAAAAACAAGCTGTGGACAGCTCATCTCCACTTTTATTTGAGTGCTTGGCTTAATTTGCCTGTCTCCAAAACTCACCCAGTTTGTAGTGGAAGGATGGCACATTCCCAGCACTCTGGCATCTGAGAGACAGCAGAACATATCTCACTCCTGCTCAGAGCTGGAAGTGAAAATAGAGTGTGAGGAATCCAAAAGGAAGTTGTTGAATGCGTGGCAGATGTTGTTACATTTGGCCTAGCAGTACTCCATGTGGCAGGCACATGACTGGTGATCTTAGCCAGAGAGGTTAATGGTGATGGGCACTTTTGTGTGAGGGTTTCCCTTCAAAAGAGAGTGGAACAAATGTTATAAGTAAACTAATAACGACAGGAATAATAACAAAAAATTAAAATAAGGGGATGGGAAGCTTGAAGATAATGGCATGTCAGCTGGGAAAATATTACATCAACAGCAAAGAAGAAACATAAAACCAGCGTGATAATATTATGGGAAACTGGGCTGAAGAGATATCTCAAGATCACACTGTGTACCTCCACCCCATTTCCCTGACTTTTGGCAGCCACATCTCCCACAGGCAACTGCAGAGTGAGGAAGCGATGCACACTACTATGAATCACAGCTTTCTAGGCCATTATTCATAATGGGAGCTATGCCTGAGCAGAGGTACATTACTCGCATATTGAAGATGATTTATGTGGGTTTTACGTAGCTGTTGGGCTTTAATTATTCACTTGATTATCAATAAAAAATAAGCAGTGAGCAGTGCAGAATGTTAACATGTCTGAAAGGGACATGCAGCCACTTGTGTGAAACCAATGTGCACACGCACGGAGGCATTCCTGCCCTGCCAGTGCCAGGTACCAGCACAAATTCACTAGCAGGATTAGCACATTTCTTTTCTTTTCTTCCCTATCTCCTCCCCACCCCTTTCACAAACAAAACCTGCCAACCTGTTCATCAGCTCTGATCACCACGCAGACAAATGTTTCAGCAAAACACGTGCCAAATATCCATTGATACTGGCTGAAATTCAATATGATGAAATGAATTGATGCTGGCGTCCCATTTGGTGCAATGCAATATCTGATCAATAGCAAGTAATTGGACATCATTTTCTGTAGGATAGAAAGCTGGGGCTGTTACATCACTCTGAGTTATGGATCATATTAATCACTGCCTAACTGTTTCATCAATGTAATTTCTTTTCATCAACGTGCTGTGGCATTTAGAATGTTGGACATAAAACCTCGATACTGTATTAACTTGAAATTAAAAGCTGTGCAGCCCAATGAAATGGAACATCATTACCATGGGTGTGAATAGTGTTCTCACATAGTGGCACAAAATTATACAATTGGCACCTTTAACAAGCAGAGTGAAGTGACGGGGAAAAAAATCCAATAGCAAGAACTCATCCAGACTGGTGGTATATACACTCCTACAGGCCTTCCCTTCAGTTCTTGCTCCTCAGTTGCAGTCAATGCAAGACCAGCAGGGAGAGCAATCTGTGTTTCTTTTAAGCTTTTGGTAGTTTACAGGCGTTTGCAAGTTGTGGGACTTCTGAGGATATATTAGCAGGGCAGGTCTGGTAGAGGACAAATATGGTCTCTCCATCCCCCTTCCTAGCATGGAAATAGGTGCACATCTGACCCCAATCACTGAAATTCCTATTGCTTAATCTACACTTCTCCCATTTTATCTTTCTGCAAGCCTCTCTTTGTACTCCACCAGAGGTATATTTGTGTAGATTGGTACCATTGCCTCCTGTGAGATGACTCAAAGTCACTCTTTTCCCATCACACACTAGCAGGAATCCTTACTCAGCATTTGGCACTGAAGGAAAGCTTTTAGACTAGTCAGTCAGAACCAGTGCCATTGGCTCTGCCACAGCCAGAGAAGAGAGACAGCTTCAGTCAGACCGTGGCACAGGCCTGCTCTGAGTGACAAAAAAGCTTTTTGAAGGGCATACTTCAGACACCTGCCTGGGCAACTGACTGCACAGTCTGGCACTCCACCACTGAACCCAAACCTCACAACACATACTGCTGTTTGCAATAAAATCATTACAGAAAACTGGAAGTAATTCAGGCTGATCCTGGCTTTGTGATGGTGCAAGACATATCCTCCCATATTAGTTTCTGTGGGAAATAAACTGGAGAAAATAAAAAGATGTTTAAGCCAGACCCCTCTTTCAGACCATAAACACAGAGCACTCAGTTTATGTCTCGCCCAGGAGCTGAATGACCTAAGCCCACAGATAAAGCTGGCAGAGAACAGACTCAAGTCTCTGCTATTACACAGAAAAGTGATGGAACTCTGTCCTGCCTGAAGAGTGAACAAAAAGGCAAGTCAACAGCAGAAAAAAGCTGACAACCAGATCTTATTCTCAGAGCACCGGCATTTCCCACTGATAGCAGAGCTGTGGTTACCTGGCATTTCTTAAAATGTAACCAGCTTGTTTATCCTGTCTTAGGTGAGAGCTTTTTCTCTGTTCTCTGTTTGGTGTGAAGCCTGTTGGGAAAGACAGGATGAGGGCAGATAATAATAATAATAATCGCATTTCAGCATCTCCAGCTTACATTTTCTTGCCATATTTGGTGATGGTTTTCTTTAAACTTCAGACTCTGGGTCTGTGCGAATCTTAGCTTTCTCTTAGAAAAATGCTTTCTGTTCCTTTTGATGGGGTAAGGAAAGCCTGAAAATCTGTCATCCGACAGAACTTCAAAATCATAAACCTTGAAAAAAGAACCTTAAGAGTAAATTACTGTTAAACATTTGCATTTTTAGTGACCTCCTGACTTCTAAGAAAGTCTTATTGTTAGGTTTTAAGTGCTGAGAAAAATTGACTTTCACTACAGTTTGCAGGTTGAATAAAGTCCTGAAAGAAATACTTGTAAGTGTCACTGGTTAGAAAAAACCCCTCGAATTATGGAAAAATGGATTTTATGGGAAATTTTCTGTTCTTTGTCTTTTCTGTACTTCCATCTGGAATTAGAAATGCAACAGACTCAGTTCAGGGATGGAGGCAAAAGGGAGACAGATATTTCTTTATTTCCAACCCCACTAAGGAAAATGGTTCCTTACATCATGAAATTTAAGTATGTACCAAGGTCCTAGTAGATCCTGACTTCATATTTCAAGTTTCTCAATAGAAATGTGGGTGTTTTTTTTTTTATGTAGAGAAAAAGAAAGTTGTGTGACTACTGCTTTCAGAGCCAACAGATGTTGGATCTCTAAATAAACCCTGGCAGGAAGTATGTGAGTCCAGCTTGATTTTGTTTTTAGCTAAAGAAGTCAGAACCTTGTATGAATGGTGAGTTGAGGCATTAATTTCCTCTACCCTCAGTGGCAAACCTACGCAGTATTGTGTACTGCAGGAACCGGTCTCCCACACCAGCAATTTCTTCACTGAATCTGCACATGAGATATTTAAAAAATATTTCAAGATCAGACAGTGTCTGTATAGGCAAGAGTACAGGGCTGTAGGGAAACATAGCACAGCTTTTTTTTTTTTTGTCTGTGACTGCTTAGAAGGTTTAAGCATCTCTAACAAAATCTTTCAGTCTCCCTTCTCCTTGTTTCTACTGCTGACCCTGGCTGTTCCTGCCTTTAATGATAAATATGTAAATGTGTGCCTGTTGTTTGAGTGTTTTTGTTCATACTGTTCCATTAAAGCTTAAAGTGATCCTGAAGCCACTCTTTAGGGAGTGCTCCTTCTGAGCCAAGTCCATTGTAGTCACTGTCACAGAGCAAATCATCTGTGCACACACATGCACTTACACACACAGCTTTCTCTCCATTTTCCCACTTCCCATTGCTGCCAGTAGCACCAGCAGCTCTACTGGTATCTGTTGGTGCCTTGTAATGGAGAGCTAATCATGACATTGGCAGAATGGGAAGAAGCCTCCACAAACCCCACAGAAAGTCAACCGTAATTGCTTCATAGCTCCACCTACTTGATTCAAACTCCCCTTTATCCTCTGTCTCTGCTTCCTTTAATCTAAAATGAGAGCTATTCAGAGTGCAAAGACATTTGCTCTTTGTCTATGGAAAACAACCCCCTGTAACCCTTTTGTCTATTCATGTCACTCAGATAATCAGCCACATCCTCTCTTCAGTGACAGCTCCCCAAGTGCACCTACTTTCTGCTCTATTGTTTTACTCCTGCATTTATAAGAATGACTTATTTTAGCAACTAATTATACTAAAACAGCCATACAAAGATAGGGCCAAAAAACGGAAAACCACTTATGGAGGGAAATGAAGACACTGTTGTCTTAAAAGAAGAGAGTCCATTACTAAATTCACTGATGTTAGCCTGCTGGGGTTACCTGCCAGAAAAGGTCAAGATGTAATGATGATGGGTGTGCTGAATGTACTGTATCCCTGATGCATGAGAATCTGTGAGGTCGAAGTATTTCAGCAGTACCCAAGACAGATTAAAACTCTTTGAGGACATTAAAAGCAAAGTAAATGGTAATGTCCTACCTAGGGGATGATGCTCAAATATCCTGCAGGGAGAGCACACCCTGGAGCTCTGGAGGAAGAATCTGGTGCCTTGAGATCTCTTCCTCATTTCACAGTGTATTTACTGAGCAGTGGATGGGCAGCTTTGCTACTCTGTGCTCAGCTCCTCACATTGAGATGTCATGATTATTTCAGCCCACCAAATTCTTGAAAATCTAAGAGTAGATGTCATAATGTCAAAGACTACTGTCCTTGTTTGTGTATTACTCTCATTATCAGTGTACTTACATAGTGTATTTCTATAGAACTCGTCACCAGGGTACTTGAATTTCCTAAAAAAACCAGACATTAAACAAACCTATTTTTCCCCTACAGCCAACTAAATCATTTTTACAGGCACTTAGAGAACTTGCACACTCCTGTAATTATTGTCACATTGTCTCTGTCATTCATTTGGTCATGTTCAGGAGCACAATTCACTTCCCCCAGTATTAATGAGTAATAAATAATTCATATAAAAAATAGAAAAGACACCTAACAAAAGAGACACGGACATACTTTGTGTGGTGACTGCATTTTACAGTCTGTGATGTCGTTTTCTGTGGTAAAGCCCTGTAGAATTTAAGAGAAAATGAAAACCTTTCCTTACATTTTGAACATCCTATAGAATAGAATAGAATTAACATCTTTGTCAAATAATACAATCTGGTAGGATGGCTCAAAAGGCTTGCAGAAGACAGCCCTCTGTTTCAATTCCAGAACAGAGCACTGCTGTACTTCTACAGACTCCTATAGATTTCATCCCTCTCAGCTTCTGCAGAACTTTCCAAGAGGGTTTGCATGTGAAATGAGAAGAATCATGGGAGAAAAGTTACTGTAGTGAGACGTAAAAACACCTGGCCTAAATTTACCAAATGCTGTCTTGGGTAGCTTAAATATGGTGTGACTATTCAGGTTCATGATGAAGGTGTCAGGTGTGCTCAGAAGAGGGTTAATGGGATGAAACCAGAGAAAAATAACAGAAGAGTGCCCAGAAGACACACAGTTAAAGTGCTTTACCTGCCTAATCGTGGCAGGTGGAGTCCAAAGTCCCTGGCTACTGCAGTTGTACCTCAGCTCAGCAGAGGCAGCAACCAGCTGTTCTGTGGAGTTGCCAGATTGATGCTTTTCATAGCCTGTGAAAAACTCCTTTACCCCAGGGATTCAAAGGAAACGTCTGGTTCTTACATGAGAGACAACATGAATTATTTTGAGCACAGAAGGAATCAGACATCTTTGTTCAACCAGCATGTGTCTGTCCAATGTATATGGGACCTCTCAGTTGTGTTCTACATGAAAGAGCTGCACAGTAGCCATTAATTCTATCCATGCCTACACAAACCAATCCCTTCCCACTCAATTGCCTTCTTACACAAATCCTCTTTTGAGTGTATCCCTGTATAAAAAGTCAGACTTGATTTTGTGTTTTTCTGTGGCTGCTCGGCTTTATTGTTGTTTTTCAGGAGAGTGGCAGAATGAAACAGAAAATACCTAACTGTTTTTGTTCGTTCTCCTATAAGCTGATGCAGTAGGGAGTTAATCTTGATCTAAGCTCTAGGATGGATCCTGGACAGAGGGGGCTAGAGTGCAGTTTGACAAGAAGAGGAAGCAAATGGCTGGTTGGTGTTAGAACACAAATACTGTTTATATTCTGGCAGATAAATACGAAAGTTAAAAACAATCCCTTGAAAAACACCAGAACACAAATTCAAACCCACACAGATATGAGGTGTCAGAACTGTGCAACCCTAATTAACCCTCCTGTGTGCATGCATTATCTAATTGCATAAGCATATATTATTTCTCCCCAGAGGGCCTGTGTCTCACAACGCAGACTAAATCCACCGTGCAAGAAGCTGCTCAGTATTTTCCTTTCTCCTTCAGTTTGTATGGTCCCAGGTTATTTACTGAACACTATCCACTTCATGCTGAAGGAAGGATTACTCATCTTATCATGGGCATTCTTGTCACATTCCTGACTTTAGCAGCTGTGGACCTCACATAAATTAACACATTTGTTTTCATTTGTGTAAAAGGAGGGCTTGGCATTATCCCCATTTAGCTGAGGAGATCACTGCGGAGAAATTTCTATGAGAAATTCAATTGCTCTCTCTGAGATAGTTAAGAAAGCTAATGAAATATGGTTTCACAGTGAAGAGATTGTTCAGTTTTAATAATAAGTGATGCTACCAGTCCTGCATAAATTTTGTATTTTTATCCTAGCCAGTGTAAATGTAGATACCCTCATTATTCTTAAGAATAATTAACCCATTTTTCAGAATACCACCAACTCCTTTGATTGAACAGCCATTGTGAGACAAACCCAAACAACAGACTTGTCTTACTCTGTCACAGAAATATCAAGACTTCCTCTGACCTGGAACGAAGTCCTTTGCACCACTGAGGCTGACTTTTTTAAACTTTTGTCACCTAGTTCCTTGATACACTAACATATCTCATTTGGCTTCTTCAGTCTCTCACAATGCAATTTTAATGTTCTTCAGGAGTTCTTATATTTTGGAAATACACACCACAAGGGGAAAAATATTTTTTTTCCTTTAACTTTAAAGCCCCACAGTTTTTAGAAACACCTGTCACTGTTTCTATTTCTCCAATCAGTGAGCAGTGCGGGTGTCTCTCTCAGTGGGAGATGACAATTTGATGATACTTCATCAGTGTGGGACTCCTGCTGAGAAGTAGATTGAGACAAAGGAAATGCCTCCCAGCATTGGAACAAATAAGAAATCAGATTTTCTAAGTTATTGTTCGGTAAGTTCAGTTCCTTTTATTTTTTGAAGCAAGTCTGCATGTGTGTGCACTGGCATTAACACTGGCCAGCTCACTCACGTTTCTCTCTCTCATCTGCACAGGCATTAGTGTTACCAGCAAAACGACAGTCCTCGGAAGAAACACCAGGCTGAGATCCAAGAGCAGTACTAAAACACCAGCCTCACCAGAGATTTCCTGCAAACCTCAGGTAAGGTTTCTTTAAGGTCTAGATTCACTGAAGAATAGAAGCCTAGAGCAACAACTCTTTAATCAGGAAGTTTATCTTGTTCCTGGTGTTGTGTGTGTTTTGATTTGTATTTTCAAGGCTCTCTGCATTAACAGGAAGGACAGATATTCTTAAATAGATAATGAAAAAAGGCCTTAAAAAGGATGTATTAGTACTGGAAAGCAGAGAATGTGAAAATACAGGGCAAAAGAGTTGGGGAGGGAGTGAAAATCCAACACCTCTGAAATCCATTGGAGATGGCAAATCAAAGGGAACCTTCCCATTCATTTTTTGGAACAGAAAGCCCTATTGCCTCTTAGATTGCTCACAGTGAAGAGAGTCACAGACTCCCTGCAGGTTGACAGAATATTCGGTGTGCGAGTGGCTGGCAACAAAGTGCCCAAACTCAGGCCACATTAAGAATAATTTGCCAATGGAAATTGTTGTTGCAAATCCTCCTGGCCATTCAGTGACCTTCTCTTGCATTATGGGCAACTGTGAAGTTACCCATGGGTAACCTGTGAAGTTACCTAGCAGAGAGATTTCAGACCACCTGCAGCCATCACCTGGACAGTAAGGAGCAAGGAACATAAGTGGTATGTGTTAGCCACATGCACAGTGTTGCAGGGTTACAAAAGCATGGGGTGTGTGCTCTTCGGATGATACAAGTGCGCTTTGTACTCCCACACACAGGGAACGAATTGAGCCCAGTTTCTCTTTCCTACTGGGACAGTTTCTGTCCCTTTGGTCAGGCATTGGGCAGTCCTTGATAAGCAGGACTAAGTATATTGCAGGGAAGATAAGCTGTCTTTCTGGGAATTCAGATGTCACTGGAGCTGATGGAAGTCCAAGCTGGAGAAGGACTTTTTACAAGAGCATGTAGTGACAGGACAAGGGGGAATGGCATCAAACTAAAGGAAAGTATTACTTAGATTAGATATTAGGAAAAAAAATCTATATTGTAGGGGTGGTGTGGAACTGGAACAGCTTGCCCAGAGAAGTTGTGGATGCTCCATCCCTGGAAGTGTTCAAGACCAGGCTGGATGGTGCCTGCTGAGTTGTTTCTCTCACATGTTCTCGCTCCTCTGTCTGACTGCTGAGGAACCTGGTCTTGTGAAGCATGTCCCTGCCCATGGCAGGGTTGTTGGAAGTAGATGATCTTTAAGGTCCCTTCCAAGCCAAACCATTCTATGATTCTATATGAGGAATAACACAAGCTCATTTCTCAACAGGCTGTGGGTGACCCTTCCTGGTCTTTGAAAAGCATGTTGCAGAGATGATGCAAAAAAAAATCTTTCTGCTCTAAATGCATCCTCCTCCTTTCTTCCTCTCCTTATTTCTCCAGGTTCCAGGGACAATTTTTTCCTGGTGTCCCCACTCATTCCAAGAATCTCAAGTGAAGGTGGAATAGAGATGTGTTTTTTTTTTTTTCCAGACAGAAGCACAGTTCATGTTGCATTTCTTCTACAGGCAGATGTGTCTCTCAGGAGACCATGGGTGAACAGTATAGCACCACCAGCAACAGTTTTGGTGCATGGTAGAAACCTGCCCTCCACCTTCATGGTGTGATGCCTCAATCCTGCTGACCCATAGCCCACACATCTGCATTTTTCTGTAGCTTTGTTGTGCTCCTTTCAGTTCCTCCTGGGGTGGCAGGTCCTGAACAGCTCACGGTACAAGCCACAGCTCATGAAGTCCAGCTGACTTTTACTGTCATAAACAGGCTGATATTTGTTTAATTTACTGAAATAAATGCCTCTCCTAGCTGTTTGGAAAGCAAATCCCTCCTTACCCTCCAGCTGGTATTTGCTGTACTTGAGTGAGCCTGGTAAAAAGCTCGGGTTATAATTTAATGTTGCTGTATTTGTGCAGAACCAACAAGCCTTTCTTAAGGTCTCTTCTGGTTTTTTAAGCCAAGGAACTGCTCTTTTCTTTGACAGAGCTCTACAGTGCCTTACCAGCACTGCACACAGCAGATCTTTGATCAGGGACAGCAAGTAAACAACATATTACCTGCAGCAAAAGGTATTGCTGAGCATAATAATATGTTGATGCAGGACCTCGCTGAGCTTTCTGAAGCTCCACGTGGAACAGACTTGCATGGAACCTCTTTTTTACTATGAACTGTGATGGCTTGACCCTGGCTAGATGTCAGGTGCCCACCAAAGCTGTTCTATCTCTCACCTCCTCAGCTGGACAGAAGAGAGAAAATACAGTGAAAGGGCATGCATAGGCCAGGGAGATAACGACAAGGAGAGATTATTCACCTGTTACCGTCATGGGCAGAAAAAATCGGCTTGGGGAAATTAGTTAAATTTGTTACTGATCAAATCAGGGTAAGATAATGAGAAAATAAAAAGACATTTTTAAATGCCTTTCATCCCACTTTTTCCTTCTTCCTGGGCTCAACTTTACTAATAAATTCTCTGCCTTCTGTGCCTGAGTGGCACAGGCGGACAGGGGGTACAGGGTGCAATCCTTTAGGAGCAGACTATTTCAGCATGGGATACTCTCTCCACAGGGCAACAGGTCCTGCCAGCAAAGCTGCTTCAGTGTGGGCTTCCCACTGTGTCATCGACTCTTTTTAACAACCATCTGCTCTGGTGTGGGGTCCTCCATGGGCTGCAGATGGATATTTGCTTCACCGTGGATCTCTGCAGGCTGCAGGGGACAGCTGCTTCACCATGGTCTTCACAGTGAGCTGCAGGGGAATATCCGCTCTGGTGTCTGGAGCACCTCCTCCCCCTTCTCATTCTCTCACCTTGGTTCCTGCTGAGTTGTTTCTCTCACATGTTCTCACTCCTCTATCTGACTGCAAATGCGGCTGCAGGTTTTTTCCCCCTCCTTAAACATGTTAACCCAGAGTCATTACCGCTGTTGCTGATGGACCTGGCTCGGCCAGCGACAGGTCCACCTTGGAGCTGTCTGGCATTGACACTGTGTGACACAGGGGAAGCTTCCAGCAGCTTCTCAGACAAACCATCCTGCAGTTCCGCGATACCAAAACCTTGCCATGCAAACACAATACATTTAGTGACAATGAACTGCTTGGTGTCCTCCTAGCACAGTGCCTCTGAATGGCAGGAGCTGTGGCTCTGCTCTTTGCCATAGGTCTTTGCTAGAATCCTGAGGTGAAAATTTGGACTTTACTGTAAGAAGGCATCAACACAGCTCTGTTGATATCCACGCTGAATGACTCCAGAGAGACTAATTGCAATTTCAGTGCTTTTGAGCACAGTGGTCTTGCCGTTTCTTTCAGCAGCAGGAGCAAGTCCAAGTACCAAGACAAGCTGCAGTTACAAGGTCAGTATGGATGGTGGTTAAACGAGTGGAAGCTTTCAAGGAGGACCAAGACTTAAGTTCCAGATTTTTTGCCTGTTCCCACTCAGATCTACATACTGCAATCTCAATTAATAGAAACATACATGCTGTAGAATATAGTGAATATTTTCCTCTTTCGCAGTTTGTATTTGTCTACTAATTTATTCTTTTTCATGTCAAGAAGAATTCAGGCTGATGGTTGGCACTATTCTGTATTAATCATTTGCTTTCCAAGAAAAAAATCTGTTCTGCAGGGCTAAGATCTATTCTTCTGCTTACAGTTGCCCTACTCCTATGTACAGTCCCACTCTCTTCTTCCTGTTCTTGTCTCCCATTCCCCCTGAGTTCAGTGCCCCGTATATTTTAGGTATTGTCTGATCACATGCCTGAGTCAAAGAGGTTTCTTCCAAATGACTTCACAGTTCTCAGTTCGTGTTAGTGAAGAACTGTACATAAAGGAGTGAAAACTTAATTGAAAGGCAATGATTTACAGCCACTGTCCCAAAATAAGTAAGGTAATAGCTTTGCTGTGTTTGACCAGGAACAAGCAGCTTTCATGGTTTCTGGGAAGCCAATTACCTGAGAGAATTTGGAGCCAGGTGAAGTCCACACCCAGAGTGCTCAAACTGAAAGAGTACCCAGGGACATATAAAGCAGAAAATCATTATTTCCTCGTATGTAGCATTTTCACACTACAAACCAAGAGATGGGAAGATACAAAACACTGTATGAGCTTGCGTGACAGTGAAGAAATCACTCAGACCTTTCATTTCAACCATTTTTCGTTTAGGGAGTATGAGTGCACACGAAACAGCATCGATATTTATGCAAATATTGGTGTTGTTTACATGTGAAACATTATACTCTAAATTAAGATTACTTCCTTGTGGAGAACACTTTCTCATTTTGGAAATGAGTACATTCTGCTGGGCATCCCAGTTGTTAAATGAATACATGCCAGAAGACCACCACAACTTAGGTGAATATTTGACAACTCACTGTGCCTCCAGAATATAACTCTGATAGATATTCTGGAGAGCCCAGTGGTGCCATATCTGAGAATAAATCATGCTTCGATTATTCTGTCTTATAGCCCACTGCAGCACAGGGAACATTCTTTGCCAGCAGCTGTTATCAGTATTCTTGGAGCTCTTGACCAAGACTATTGAAAGCCTAATATGAGAACAAAAAGCTGCAAATTATTTCCAGAGTATGTAAAAGTTAAGGCAGAAGACTGTAAAATAAAGAGAAATCTCTCTATTAGATAGAGCTGTCTCAGAGTAATTTCTTCTTTTAGAAATCACAATCTGCACAGTTTCATTAATCAATGAAAAGGTTTTGACCATTAAACTTAATTGATACTGAATTTAAAGGCATGAACTTAAATAATTTTGCTATTTTCTTTGACAGTTAGTTTTTGGCATTGCATTTCTCTCCATCACTGTATGAAGCAAAAAATCAGAAGTACTGAGAAAGCAAGATTAACATGTAGAAAGGATGAAGCACTGTGAGAAGCGACATCTGGGGCAATGCAAAAGATGTTTCAAGGAGTGTAAACAGGCAGAAGTAAAAACAGAAAATAAAACCTGACTTTTAAGTAAAATTAGCAACAACTTGGATTTATATAGTGCCCCATATGTTCTAGATGAATAACACCCAAGGCGTTTTAGAGTGAAGTAAGGTAAAAAGCACGCTTGAGGCGAGAAAGTAAGAAAATAATTAAATTTCTTGAAAATGTTTTCAGCTTTGAGTAGGTGTAATTCTTCCCTTTAGATGGCTGTGGTAATGGTGCCGAGGTGCTGCTGTTTTGCATAATTGGCTTTGGATGGGAGCCATGCTGCAGTGAAAGAGCAAAGACTGCTTGTAGTTGAAATGCTCATTCTATTTATTTTTTTTTTTAATTTAATGTTGCAGCAGAATTGTGATTGCTTAGAAAAATCTAGCTAGAAAAAAATGAAAGCATTCAGCTCTTTGAAAATGCCATTGAGTTGGTAACAAAAGAAAATAGGTCTCAAGTGGGAGAGGAAAGGAGGCACTGCACAATATGGATAGTTTTTCCCCATAGTTTTGCATGGTTTTTTACCCTACCTCCCCATTTGCAGTGGGGTAGATTTAGAAAACGCTTCTTGGTGATTGTGCCTAGGTGGATTTCTCTAGCTCTGAGTGTAGTGAAAATTATAACCACCTTGTTTTGATATCTGCAATAACCAAGGACCGTCAGGAACAAAAAGAAACGTGGCACAACATAACCTGCTGTTTAACAGTCCTGAGCATGAAACGTGAACACAGGTGATGCATGTTTGTCTTGTTACAGAATGAAGAGTTGCACAAGTACAGCACAAAATAGAGCTTTTCCTTTTCTACCACTCCCCACCCCATCAGCTGAGGCTTGCTGAACGAGATGTACAGGTGCTACCCCTACTCCACTTCTTCAGAAGAGAAGTGCCATGCACACTTGAATCTTACTCTTCCGCCATGACTTTACTTTTTTCACAGGAGAAAAGATCAGCCAGTCAGTAATTTGTTTGGGCCATCACTGGTAAACTGCAGGTGGGTGGGTATTGTGGGTATGGATATTTTCCTATTCAGAAGCTGTCATGCTGTTCTTGCTACGAAACCTCCCCATGCTTTCCGACATAAAAGCCATGCTCAGACACTGGGCCACTCGTCCTGGAGGCCTGTATGGCTGGAACTTCAAACACAGGCCTCGTAATAACATTCAGATTTGTCAGACTGTTGTGGGATTCCCGGAACAGTGAAACAGGCAACCATTTCGCTTGTTGGCTACGTGCCAACAGTTGGAGTTTTACAGCTCAATAAAGCAGTCATCATGATCATCACTTGAATTTATCAACTGCATTGTCCCAAAGGCCCCAGTCAGAATTGGGGTCTTTGTGGGGTACAGGCTTTTTAAAGACAGCAGGAAGATACAGATCATGTTTCATAGAGATAAAGATTTATGCATGAAAGAAGTTATTAAATGACTTCTGTTTTGGAAAAGAGCATTGATAGCCAGTACTCAGACTGTCCAGCTGGCTCAAGGGTGCTTCCTAATTTGGAGGAAGAAAACTTGCCAGCTTTTGAAATTAATGTGTTATTATTACTAGTATCTTGTTTTTCTTGTCCTTCAATATGTGGATAGCACAATCTTCATCAAAAAGGAAACCAGAAGGGTGCGCAGAGGCTGCCAAAGATCTGCTAGAAAATGAGTCTTGGCTAAATTTTTCAAAGCTGCTTGATAGGATTTCCTGCTGAATTCAGGCCTGTAAATCCACCCTTCGCTGCACGAGGATAAAGGAGAGGCTACTCATCAACATTTATTTACCTTTATGGTCAACTTATGTTTTGCTTTTAAACTGGGGAATCTTAGGGCCAAAGCTGCCTTCCACCTTTTTAGCGGTGGTCCAGTCTGCTGACTATGCCTTCAGGTAAGAGTTAGAGTGAAGGCAAGGAGCCCTAACCACAGTTCGTTGTATAACAGAGACCTGCAAATTGCCACAATCCCTAAAACTCATCTGATGGAATGAGCTGTGCATCATAATCCAGCTCCTAATGGCAAGGAAATACTATTCACCATCAGTAGGTACCCATCACAAGAAATAGGCAGCAAAAGACAACTGAACTGTGTTTTAATTTCTTATACATAATATTCAACAGAGGAAGAGTCATAATAATAATCCAGATTAGGGCAGTACGGCCTTGATTTTGTGTTTAAGTTTATTCAGCACATGAAGCAGATATAAGGTCAATGAGAGCTAAGGTTTTGTTGTGAACTGGTAGACTTCTAATTGTCTGTTTTACCTCTGCAAGGTGTTTCTGCTGAGTCTTACACACTAGATATTTTCATTAATTTATCTGGTTAATTACTGCTAACTTATTAGTTCTGATCAGGATGTAAATGTAGAAAAAAAGATTGTTCCTCAGGACCATGAAGACTTAAAAGAAAAGCTGTCTTGGAAAGATCACCACAGCTGAGCAAAGCACATAAGAGAATGGTAACTCAGATTTATGTTACAATCTTATTTTTGCTTTGCTAATGAGGCCCTAAAAAGCACAGGAGAATCTTTTTCGAGTTCCCAGGCAGCACATCAAACTCCTAAGGCAGTTCATGATGCTCTGCTGAAAACCAGAATGGGACTTCTCTAATAAGAAAGAAGCAAAAGTGAGGGCACATTAGTTAAACAGTCAGCCAGGACACTAAAAATGGTGCAACCAAAATAGCCACAAACAACAAAACTGCCATTTCCAATAAGCCACAGGCTACAAATCAAACGCCACAACACCTTCCCTGGAATACCAAACCCATAAACCTGCTTCCTAAGCCAGCTAAAAGAGAAGCAGCAGTGTTGCATAGAGCCAGGAATGGACAAAAAGGTAACTTCCCTAATGCAAAAAGAGCTGCAGTGTCCACAACACCCTATCAAATGAAAATTCTGACTTTTTGTCCTGTGGTCACTCAGCACTGTAAGCATCCCTCTCTTTTTTGGTTGATACAGAGGCTGTGTTTCTCAAGTTTTGCCTTTTCTAGGGCACTCTGTCTCGGTGGCTGCGGCCAGCTTACTCTTTGTTATTTCCCTGTGCGGTAAGCAAGGATAAAACACATCCTCCTTTACACAAAGGAACTTTTTCTCTTTCTTCTACACCCACTGTGACTCTGACCACGCACTTCCAGTTACAATGAATAACCCAGACCAAGAGAAATATTGTTCTCCTCGTCTCCACTCCCTCCATCAGTTTTCCCGTTGCACTTACCTGAGATAGGGAGAAGTGGAGAAACAGAAGTGGCTTGTGCTCTTTGGCTTCTTCTGTTCTAGCCAGCAACATACTGGCAGTAATCTCTTCTTCCTATGGAGATAAAGAGACGTAATTAAGATAAACTAAGACCTGCTGTTGTGCTCCCTGCTGGGAGGTATTTTAAGAGGGAAGACATGCTGGCCTCTTTGGAAAGATTTGTGAGGTACAGATCAGCTTTACCATTTGGAGGTAGAACAGAGGCTTTTGATGTGTTCTACTTAGAACAATACAACAAAATTATTTTACTTTTTTTTTTCTTTTTTTAGTTTTGTGCAGGATTCAGTGATTGGACCTAGTGTTGAACTTCCAGCTCAACACTTTTGTGCTAAAACCAGGGGGCAGGGAAAGGCCACTTTCATACCTGTGGAAGGAACAAACCCCACATTATACTAAATGCTTGAGGGTACATTAGGGAGTCTAAAACTTCCTTCTGCTTTCCAAACTTGCTTCTTGTGAGATGTGATAATGCAGGGGTTTAAAATATTTAACAATTTGCATTTATCAAAAAAAGGGGGAAATCATGTACAAAGAAAAACACAAACATGTTCAGAATGCCTACTGCCAGCAACATCTTGGCATTTGCCAGTACTTAAAGGTTATGTCTGTCATGTTTAGATGTGGCATAAAGTCTTTCACCCTTTCCCAAGTAATTGGACATCATACTGATAGGTAAAATTGAATGTGTTATGAACAGCTCTCCTATAGACTTACAGGGCTTATTGACAGACAGTGCTTGGAGAGAAGGCCTAATTTTATGCATGAACATGTCATGCTGGAATAATTATGCAGCTGCCTGCTCTCCTTGTGCAGTACATTGTGAAACCCCATGATGGTTCCTGCAAATTCATACCTTCTTCTGGTTTTGCATAAACACAACTGCTGTAGTTAACAAGGGGAAATACATCATTAAGGTGACTGAAACATTTATTGAAGAATAAAGATTGGAATAATTTTATAGATGTATATAAAACTGTTTTACTTTCAAAGTGTATGAAAGTGACTTCAGCCTACACACCTTTTGTAAATAGCAGCAAATGCAAAACTGGCTCTCACTGGGGAATCTATGGTCATTGATTTCCTTCTCCTACTTTGTTGTCTGACTGACATGTGCAAAAGCTAAGGTGGTCTTTTGCCTCTGGTAAGCCTGACTTGCGGGTTTTGGTTCTTTTTTGAGGTTTGGCATTTGGTTTATTGCAAGTTTAACCAATGTGAAGTACTCCATCTTAGCCTAAAATAAGAAATCCTTCTGGATTGTTGCTGAAAATCATTGACAGCTGACTATAATTCTGCTCTCAACTGAACAGGCTAACTGAAAACCTTGTGGTTTAGGAAAAAAAATGTTGGGATAGGGAAGATATCTCTTGAGCTCAAAAAAGCTGAGTGCTGGGAGGGTGGTATTAGGAGGTTGAATTAGTATCCTTATGCTTTCTCTGTTCCTATTCTCTCCAGACATCTGTTCACCGTCACAGTTGTAACTATTTTGTTGGGTTTTTCTTAAAGTAGTGCACAATGTAACACATTTGGAAATACATATTTCAAACAGCAACACAAAAAGTATCTTTGAAGAATGTATAATCCCTGAAAAAAATGACAGCATTCTTGCTACTGTTTTCTTTCTAAACACAAACCTAACTGCCATATTGCTGCTTCTGTTTGTGTGGTGAGAAAAGTTCATTTTTTGTGTGAGTGGCATGAATGACAGTCTCCTTGTTTGGATTTCTTTCTCATTTAGGATTCTTAAGCTTGCAAACCTCCCAAAGAAAGATGCAGTGAGTGCATAGCTGGCTCATGACATCCAGCTTAGGATAGAACTAAAATGGCCTCTGTTATCAGTTATAGCAGAGGGGAAGACCTTCGGTTGCTGACTGTGTGGGTCAAATCAGGTCTGCAAGCCCCTCTGCTCCTGGGGCTGCCCTGGCCACCATGCCATTGGCCATCTCTCTCTCTCTGTGGAGGGGGAAGTTTCCATTGTTAATTTTTAGCTGTCATATGATATCAATTACTTGTTTGCAGAAATACGTATTGCTGTGAATCCCCTGGTTCTTTGACTTGGGAGGAACAAATGCTTTTGCTAATCTAGATGTATCAGTGCTAAATTCCCTTCCTTCACCCTTTTCATAAGCAGGTTTGTCAAATTGGCAGTCACAGAGAAATTCCTTTTCTCAGTGGGCTTGTTGCAGCTTTTGACCAGGCTCTCTGCTTGTACATCCCTTCTCCCCTTGTGTCATGCTGGGCTGGCCACTTCATTTTTCCCAGCTGTTGAAGGGGAGGTATATTCCTGTTCTCCTTCTGAGTCGTTGCTTTGCTGCATGGTCTGTGCCCCTGCTAGCTCCAGCATGATCTGGGTCCCTGCTCCCAGCCCTGCCAAAGCTAGGTCTCCCATCAAACCGCACTGGAAGGACCTTTGGGCTGGAACAAAAAGGTTGTTCTTATATCCCTGTAACATAGCACAGATCACAAATTGTCTGGTTCCCGTGGTGTCTTCATGCTGCAGACAGAATGCTGAAAGAGAAGGTTTTCTTCTTCTGCCAGTCTGATTCAGCTGGCCTTCTTTCCTTCCCTCCTCTGGTACACTTCTTTGGGTGTTCTCCAGTGCGGCTGGCACCAGCAGCAGTCCTGCCAGAACACAACTGCTCTCAGTGTACCAGAGTGAAGCAAACCCATCTCCCTGTACAGCTGCAGCCCACACTGCAAACGCAGATTACTGCTGGCAGACGAAGCAGGGACAGCCAGGAATGCTCATGATGTATACCTGCTCTGAGTCACCTGCTCACTGCTAAGCTGCCCCAGCAGCTCTGGGGTTGCAGGACTGGGATCCCCCTTAGCTCTTTATGTCCTGGTTCTGGTCCCGTTCTGCTTCCCCACAGCCTCCACTCCCTTGTTTTCAGAAGTTTGTGTGTGTTCATCCTGGGCCCCAGGGGCAGGAGAGGCGGTGGAGCAGCTTGAACTCCAGCTGCAAGGTTCCTTGGCTCGGAGCTCTGGTGAGTCCCACCCCAGAGGGGAGGAGTTCCTTCAGGAGTCTGGGCCTGGAGCTGCACTTCCCAACTATGGCCCAGTACTCAAAACCACCTGATTTCCAGTGCAGTCAGACTCAGGGCACATGGAAGATCACAGGAACGAGCCTGCTCTTGTACAGTTTCCAACCGAGAAGTGGCAGGTAAGTCTTTGAACTGAACCTCTGAAATAACGGGATTGCTTGCTCAGGGTAATCAGTCGACCCCTCTTTTGAGTATCCTGCCATGTGAGGCTTTCCTAATAGTGCAAGCTAAACAGCATAATGTTTGTTCCATCCTTTTCCCATTAATTTTGAAGCATCATGTCCACTTTTCATGTGTTCATTTTTTTTCCTTCCATTATTTGCATTTACTCAGCAGCAACCAGAGCATATCCATTTTTGACATTAGTTAAATAAATGCTGTTAGCTGATGAGTATCAATCCTGCACAAATGCTTGCATAAGAAGATAAGTTTTCTCAAAGCTGTTTGCTCAGGGGTAGATGGCTGTTCTAATGGTGTATTTATTGAACAGTGATTTATCTGTTGCAATTATTTGCCATTTAGGACTGGTGATATTATATTAGTAGGTTTGATCTCTGCCAACACCTGGATCCCTCCTTGCAATTAGCAAAGTGATACACTGTGTCTGCCACTGCTGCTCACCCCTCCTCTTTTACCACTTCTGAACAAAAGGATGAGCATAGCAAATCTCATCCTAAAAGCAGTAAAAAGAAATAATGTTGATCTGTACCTGCTTCTGGATTTAAAGGGAGGGACAGATTACTCAAAGAGAATGTAAGAACACTTTCCTTACATCAACAAATAATTCATGATGTGTATATGGGTATCCAGCAACTATGTTATTGCAGTACCGTGACAAATACTGTGAAGGGGACAGCAAATGGGACATATCATTCTACTGTCTTGACAAAGATTATAACAGGAATGGGAAATGGGACAAATATAACTCATTCTGTAGACAGTCCCTGAGCTGTAATCTCATTTTTTCTTCAGCATGAATTATACAGCAGTGCAGAGGATGAGAAGGTGATTTGCACCACATTGTATATTTTAATCACTTTTCTTTGCTACTAAACAAATAATTCATTGTGAAATGCTAATAGATGGGTAATATTAGTTTTTGAACTGTGAACTAAATGAGGAGAAGAAGGCTGTAATCTAAGAGTTCTGCCAGTTGCATTAAAATTCAATAAGGGTCAAATACATCTCATGTTTAGACAAAATGATTTCCTGCATATTCTGGGAACTTTCTGCTATGTCTCAGAGTGAAGCTTGACCCAGGCCCTCACCTCCCTAAGTTTGAGATTTTGTCTCCTAGAAGTCATTCCATGGCTGGAACCCACAGAAATTGGGTGGCTGGTTGGTTTGAAGCTATGGCATAAAAAATTTTGGTCGCTAAGTCCTATTGGACCTTATTCTTCTGGCAAGAAGAAAAGGCAGCTTGACTGTTGTTTATGCCAACAACTGATTTGGACGCTGTTTGATGTGGAAAGACAACATTTGAAGCTTCCCAAGGAGTTTAATCCAAGGCCGAAATCCTTAAATAATCCATTCTCCAGTGGAAGAGCTAGGAAGCTCCCTAAGGTACCACTGGTTTTCCAGAACTTGACTCCTGGGTAAGAGCACTTCTGTGAAAGACTGTACTGAAGACAGGAGGAACTAACTATTGATTTGTGTGCTAAGGTTTTTTCAGAGTAGCTCAATCTCTCCGTAAACCCTCTCCCCTCTCCCTCCCTGCCCCCCCC
>JAWMRA010000164.1:25464435-25502126 GCA_035584735.1 Pseudotriccus pelzelni | reverse complement strand
ACCCTCTCCCCACTCCCTCCCTGCCCCCCCCCCCAGATTGTATAAAATCTCTTAGGTTTCTTCTGCCTGTCATTCTGGATCAGACCAAAGGATGTGTTTCCTCTTCGAGCTTTGTGTTTGCTGCTTGTAACTCTAAGACACCATGAAAGGGTGAAGGGCTGATGTGACCACCCATGAATTAGGCTGCTGTGACAGCCAGAAAGAGCAGAGAAACAACCTGGGTCATGAATTTATGTAAATGGAATTTCCATATTCCTGGTGGCTAGAGGGCTTGGAGTGACAAGTAATCCTTTGTGAAGTTAGATGAGAATATCAGGTTTTCCCTGATGGGCGAGCAATTGTGGTGTACGTGGGAATACTGGAAAAAACATGCCAGATATGCTTCTTACCCGGGGTTCAAACCTGATTTTAAATTTAGGGCCAGATTTTCAGAATCTGTTGAACATAACTGTGTGCTATGTGCTAGTGTTCCAGCACAAATCCAGCCTTCACCGTAAATTTCTTCAAACTGACCATCCAATTTCCACTACCCAGCTCAGCCTCCTGACTTCAGTGGAGTGCTGTGGGGTTAACTGGTTAATGTTGTAAACCATTTATTCTTGCTGGGTAGAATCAGTTTCTACATTTCTTGGTGGGAGTTGAGGGACAAAAGAACTTTTTTGTGTGACACTGAACCATTATTTTATTGGGAAGAAGGAGGCCTTTAAATGAACATGCTCAAATTTTGCTGGACATTCCAGGTTACATTTTGATTTCATCAGTTTTCTGAGAGAGATGCTGAGATTACACCAGCAAAGGAAAGATGAGGAGGACTTTTGCTTTCAAGTTGAAAGGCTTGTGGAGAAAACAGAACATATTAAAGACTGGTCATCTTCTCCAGAGTACAAGAGCCTATCTCTTTTTGTTGCATTTTGAATTAATAGGAAGGATTTGGACACAAATTTCCTATTCAATCGTCCTTTCAGGAAAAGAGGTCATGGATAACGTTCAGTGTCTGAAAAACCATGGTGGTTAGCTTAACATGAATGAAGTAAGAGGGGTTATTTAGGATTCATGGCTGCTCTAGGTCAGACCAAAATTTATTAGTCTAGAATTGAGGATTGTCATTCCCTTGAGTCCTGTCTGTTCTCCAGGCTGCAGTGATCTCAGTTTCTCAGAGGACAGATTTGAAAGCAACATGGTTCAAATAATGAATTATTAATTTCCCCTTATTTAAATATTAAATTCCCCTTATTTAAAACCCCATTCACTGACATGACTGCCACAAGGTGCACCTCTCCACACCATGTATAACAGCTGTAGTTGCTGGAGCCCAATGAGCCTGCACAGCAAGGAGTTGCCTCCTTAGGGAGGAAACACTATTCCCTTCTAGCAAAAGGCACAGAACCTATTTCCAGGACAGTCAGGCACTCAGCCATGCCTGAAAGAAGGATATAGATGTGGGTGGTGTGGGAAAGGCTTACCTGTCTGAGTCTGGAATAAGGAATAGATCAGGATACAGAAGATCACAGTATGATGAGTGGCCTGAAGTGGTGTCATGGAAGAAATGCGCCCCTGGCCAAGCAGTGGGAGTCAT
Source organism: Pseudotriccus pelzelni (assembly GCA_035584735.1). Classification (NCBI taxonomy): domain Eukaryota; kingdom Metazoa; phylum Chordata; class Aves; order Passeriformes; family Tyrannidae; genus Pseudotriccus; species Pseudotriccus pelzelni. The sequence goes on along the minus strand of JAWMRA010000164.1, from coordinate 25,500,550 downwards.
GCCAAAGAGCTTGCATGGACCCATCTATTTCAAGAGAAAGTATTCAGGGCTCCTGAAGCCTTTATTTAACAGAAAAGTGCCCATGTTGACTGTTTCCTTTATAGTCAAAGAGCGAAAATGCTGAGAAGAGCTTCAGTGAGTTTGATCACTCCAAACTTCATCTGAGTTCACAGCCATTTAGGTACAGGAATAAAGATCAGGGTTTCTTTACTTTCCACATTGCCTGGTAAGTCAACTGATTCCTGTCTAGATTATTTGTGTGTAGTTTACATGGTCCTGTGGTATTTAAGTTTCTGAAACCAAGGCCAGCATTTGGATCTCAGTGGCTGGGGCAATCACTAAAACTATCCAGGGATGGAAGAAGCTGCCACAGTGCTAATCCATTACAAAGGCAACAGACTCGTGCCTTAGTTATGAGGCATGAAGGGTTTGGATATACTCTTTGAGATAACCAGGGCTAATTTTTGGCTATCACAGCAGAATGCTACTTTTTTCTTCAGAAACTGCTGACAAAAAATGTTGTGTTAGAATAATGAACGTGGCAATGGCCTCCAGTGGTGTCCACATGCCCTATGGAGACAATGGTGAAAAGAGGTGATATGGTAGAAAACATCTTTTGTAGTTGTGCTTATCTTTGTTTCAATTCCAAGTGCTTTGATTACACAGTCTGGCTGAAGTCTGGACTCCAAAGAACAACAGTTCAACATAATGCTGGCGATGGATTCAGTTTTCTCATTCCTTCCAAAATGAGTTCCCAGGTGACGCCAATGAAGGATCCATAGGCTCTTCACTTCTCTGCTAAGCAGCCTATCCAAATTCTAGCTGCTGCTTTTCCTCTGTCCCCATGTCAAGAGCAGAAGCACAGTCAGGAAGGGTCGTACGTCAAGAAAGGAGCACGGTCCCAACCCAGCTTTGTGCTCAGGCTCCTGCTCAACCTCCATGTTTCTGTCATTGGGAAGTGCTGTTTTCACTCTCTGAAGCCTTTGTCTTGTTATTACGAGGATTTGGAGACTGCACAGATGTAATAGTCCTTTCTCCCTCCCTCGCTTTCTGCTCCAACCTGCTTTTGGTCACTTCCATTTGTCTGTGCATGGCTAGCTGCCTGGTTTCCTTCCTTCATTGAATGCATTGCCTTGCGTGAACAACATATGTGACAGATAAGTAATGTGACTCATCAAGAGGCACGGCAATGCAATGTTCCAGCTACTGAAGGACATTTAGAATTCAGCAACTTGCCACCTTTGTGTCACTCCTAAAATACCGTAAAATGTAAACAGACAGATCTAAAGGAGATGCAGGAATACAAACTTGCCCAGAACTCTGCTTGTTTGCATTTTCAGCTTAAGTAAGTAAACTGTAATGAAATTTACTGACACAGTTTTGGCAGTTTTGATTTACATTTTCTCTAAGGCCCAGTAATTATTTCCTTAGGATCTCATCTGGGATTAAAAATATTTCTCTTTCAACCCACACCTTCGAAAGTGTCAAACACTTTTTGGTTTGTGCGAATCTAGTTGTTTTTTTCCCCTCTTTTATTATGAAAACTTCTGAAGAGTATTTGGAGGTGACATTAATGGCTTGTGAAGGGTGCTGAAGTATACTTTCTGTGTAAATCACCTGTCAGCCTAAATGGTAGGTCACTGTTCCACCTACAGAAGGGAAAACCCCTGATCTTGAGAGGTAAAGCGGGATATCGAGTGAGCTGTGCTAATCCTGCAAGGATGACTCTTCCTTGCCTTATACACCGTAGCTCCTGGATATGTGCAACAAGTGTCTTGCAAAAATTCAGTTCATGCTCTGCAAGCTTTGAAGGCAGCCAGCCTGAATTGCTTGCTGAGACTCAGCAGCACGCCAGCTGCCTTGGGCAGAGCACTTGTCCACAGAGCAAAATAGGGGCTGCTGCACTCAGGCCCCACACAGAGTATTGCTTATAAATTGCACATAAATTACCCTGGAAAAACCCACAAGAAACAATTCTTACTTTGGCTTCCCTGCCAAACCAGGTACTCCAGCAAGAAAAACAACCAGTCTACTGAGACTCTCCCAGTTTTTTTCTGGGGACCCTCTCGTACCCTCTAGAGAACTTGATTCCTGAAACAGTGTTTCTTCTTTGACACGGCCTGCAGAAATGGCTTTGGGGTGTGCCGAGCTCAGCTGTGATACCCTGTGACAGATTTCCTAACTGTAGCTGGGCAAGCTGAAGACAGACTGTCATTTCATCATTTTTGGACAGAGATCCCCCCTTTAACACTTAAATATTATCCACATACTGGTATTCTGGCAAGCCTGCTTTCATGCTAATCTGTTAGGATGGTCCTGTTCCCACTCATAATGTGGCACAGCATGTCAGCTTCAACCAGGCAAGGATGCCAGCCTCAGTTGGATTGTGAATAGCCTGCAGAAGAGGCTCCTGCTGGTGGAAGAAGTGCCAAATTAGGCCACATGCTCTCTCATTGGGATGCGCTGTGCCCAAAGCTGCTTTGGTATCAATTATTGAGGGAGTAACACCCTTTTTCAGAAAAGAATGTGCTAACCCTTTCATTTCGTGTGCTCTGCCTCCCCTCTTCCATTTCTGTAAGTTATTTCTGGGGTTTGACTGTATAAAAAGAGTATATTCTTCCCTGACAGCTAAGGAAAAGGTCAGATAAGGCTGTTTAGATTATGAGCCCCAACTGTGTTATTGACTTTGGAGTTGTCTCTTTCTATTAAACCATTTACTGTTAAAACAGCAGCACTGGGTGCTGCATAAACACTGGCTCCAAAGACGATTTTTGCCCCTAGTGTCTAACTGTCTAACTGTTCAACGTATCCTGGCAGAAATCCAGGTGTCCTGTGTTCCTGCACACCTTGGCTACCCCCAGAGTGCTGTTGAGTAGGTAAGAGACGTACTCTGCTGCATGTATCCCTCTGACCAGTGCTTTCAGGAATTGCCAGGATTCACAAATGAAGCGTTACTCAGGACAGAAGAGCTTCTGGGACTGCCTTTTCCTAATCAGGTGATCCTACAGCTTCTGGCGGGCAGCTGCATAAGTAAGGATATCATACCTATCAAGCTAAATGCAACCTACCAGCCTTAGTGTAACATCCCATCAACAAGCTTGCATCAGTGCTCGATTGTCACTTGTTTTTCTGTAGATTCATGGTTGATTCTTCCTTTCCAGCTATGATGCTGTTTGTCCTTTGTGTAAACACCATCCTTTTTTGAAAGTAATATGAATGGGGAACAATGTACCGCCAGCTCAAATGGTTGCCTTTCCACACTCTCTCACCACAGGAACCCTTTAATCAGCAATGTCAGCCAGGGACAGAAATCTCATAGTTGAGAGATAACAGTTATTTGCTGGCAACTTCTTGTATGATAAGCCCAACAACTGGGTGATTACACACTTTCTCAAATAGCACAGGAAAATGCCACACCACATTTCTGAAAGTACATGTTCCAGCATCTTTAATCTGCATAAGAATTTTGTCAAGATATTTTCTCCTCCTGTTTATTTTTTTTTTGGTGCTCTGAAATATGAATGTAATTTTTACATTCTTGAGCTATCCACCACCTTTTTTGCGATGAAAGGCTCCATAAAGAGTACAAAGTCAATACTACAGACAAAGTGCAGCTGATTAATGGGGGAGGATTTCCGCCATAACTAGGCTGCTTAAGGTCACAGTTAAACAATTTTTCATAGCTGCCTCATCCACTGAATTGCACTCGCATGGTTGCACTGCTAGTTGAAAGGGAAATGAGTGAATACATGCTGCTTGAGTAAATTATTAAAATACACACGATAGAGCAAAGCTATTGCTGTGAAAACCCTGCTAATGAAGAGAGACAATAATGCCTTTGCAGCAATGAAAGTACTGTAAAGGACACAGGTGAAAAAATAACATCTCTAAACACTGACAGAGTGTTTCTAAGGCGTAGAGAAGAGATTTGTGAAAGAGTAAGGTAAGTCTGAGTCCATCCGAGTACTTTCCTCCAGAGATATCTGGGTGGTGCACCTTTATAGTTACATCAAGATATTTGGGCTGCTTTAAATGTGAACCTGTGTTTTCAGCTATTCTTGGGATTCAGGCCAAGCCAGTGTGACTTTCCAGACTTTCAGTGTGAGACAACAAGTTTTGGGATGTGAAGGAGCACCTGACATGCCGGTGTGTACTCCCAGGTCATGTTGTCATGGGCTGTCACCCTGGGCAGCTGCTGGGCCATGTCCTTGCAGGCAGATCAACTGCCTTTTCTCCACTGCGACTGCACATGGTGGATACAGCAGTGTGGAGAATCAAAGGGCCTGGAGGGTCCCAGAGTGAGGAAAGAAGCCACATTAGTGCTTAGTCAACCACTGTAGACAGGTAAAACAGCAGGTGAGAGAAGTGCTTATTAGGATTTAGAGGTTGATCCTGTATGGCCTGATGGATAGGTTGTGAAGTTCTGCAGTGGTCTGAGGTGCTCTTGAGATTTCTATCCCAGTTCACAGTATTTTGTGCCACCTCAAATGGGTGGGTCTTTTGAGCCAAAGTCTTGCATGGGAAACTTTAAAATTATTTGAGGGAAAAAAGTTCATTGCTTTTTTGGCTTTGTATTCAAATCTAAGGTTGTTTTCCAACAGGGGTAATCAAATCCAAATGTGCTTTTGTTCTTAACCTGGCATAGGGTCAGGGTTTGTGGTTGCTTTGCTGGCCCTCTGGAAAACGAGGGCAGGCTGAGATTTTTTAGCATTGGTTTGCATTTAAGCGAGGAGAAAGCTATCTAGATTATACTTCTTTTACCTCTCCCTCCTGTCAGAGGTTTATTTTTCTCTTGCAATAGCAACAGATAGACAGGTGTTTTTGTGCTTGCACTAGGAGTAAGCAAGAGACAGACCTGCTAGCCTGCTGAATTTCATGGATTGGTTTTCACAGGTGAGAAGAGAAATAGATAACATGAATGGAACTTAGATGCTCTCATCTCCTTCTTACTTCTGCCCTGCAACTGAAGGTAGTCATTCCCTTTCCTTTCCATTGTGTTCATTGGCTCTGCCTCTTCCTTCTCCTTTGCCTTGACTTCCCTCCTCTTTCCTTTTCTCAAGCTAGATGTTGTGCAACACAGTCAGGTAGGACCATGTGTTATTTCTGATGGTTGTAGCACAACTGGCCATGCTAATGCTTCCTATATAAGCTGAAATCGGACCTTCTCCAAGCTAGCACATGATGCAAACCTAACCTGGAGACCTTTTCAATAGCCCCTGTAGAATATGACTTTCTCTCTTTCTCTGGAGGATGATCTTTAGTGATCCTCATATACAGTCCTCTGTGTATGAATACATGTAGGTTTTAACTTACAGGTAGTTTAAAAGGAAAATAAGTCTGGAGATGGCCTGTGGAGATGAAAAAGGTTGTCTCTGTCTTCAGAAAACCATGATTCTTTATAAGTCTTTTTGAAACAGTAAATCTGCATTTATTCGTACTGGGTAAAGTAGACAGCTGGCACTTTCTGATTCCAAGACAAACAGATCCTGTGGATTTTGCTGGCTGAAAAGAAGTTATTACTCCAGAAGTGGAAATCCACATAGCTCCCAATAATAAGACTTGCATCAGCGAAACAACAAATTTTTAAGTGTCCTGTGTGTTTGGCTGGCAGGTTCTGAGTCCCTTTAACCCACTGACACCAAGTCAGGGCTCATGCAAACAGACTTATTGCAGACTGGTTATCTGGGATCCAAATTTGACCTATTGATACCTGGTTAGGCAAGTATTTCTCCTTTCCATATACAGCTACTTGTTGTGTTATTTTATATGCTAGATGTTAATTTTCTCAACAGTGATTTTCAGAGGTATCTCCTTGTGTTGGAGGATACTTGCCCAAAGCAATATATTTTGAAGCACTATGTGACGTTAGAAAATAAGAAATTTAGTAAGAAAAATATGTGCTTGCACATATCTTGCAGTTCCCAGTAATGATTTTTCTTAAAAAATCCCAACTCTCCAGTAGCACAAACCCTCCACCATAAAGTGACTTGTTCTTTAATAAGACTCAGAATATGACCCAAATCTACATAATTTCTCAGTCTCTCATGCTCCCTCTCTATCTGTTTGCCTCTTGTCTCCGGAAAGACAATATCTTTGCCTCATGTGAATACTGTTCAAACTTCTGTAACTTAGTTGGGAATTGCTAGGTGCTATACAATATCAATTAAAAATATTATCCTGCAGTGTAGGGTTTGATTAATATTTGTAATTCTCAGGAGGAAAGACTAAATTCCTTCGTAAGAGCACTAAAGTGGATTCTCACCAATCCACAGAAAATTGAATAGGTGAAATATTGCAACTCGAGCTGACATACAGGGAGTCATGTGCGTTTGAAAATGAGGTGGAAAGTAGTCTGGGAATATTCTTCTGTTTCTATGCCAATCAATACTTTCCTCCTCTGCATTAGCACAGTGTAACAAGCACCTGTTCTGAAGGCCCCTCACTGGCAGAACTAACCTGGCATTCATGGAAGGATTAGCTGACAAATGGTTTGTACTGGGATGGCAATGCTTATCTTTGCCAGAGAAGCTACCCAGTAGGCACAAGAAGACTTGTATTTTGCTTAGTGTGTTATTTGGTGTCTTCAGGGGACAGCCTCCAGAGCAGCATGGTGTGGCAGAAAGGGTTGTGTCACTGAAAAGTGTCCCATTTTTCTTGAGTGATACACAATTCATCAAGTGCAAGACACATTTTATCTTCAGGTGACACCACTGTTCCCAGGACTGTGAATTAAATGTATGTTAATAATACATCAGGCTTTCATGAAACAGGTAATTCGAAGTACCTGAAAGTCGTGGTGACAGTATTGCTGCTGTCATGAAAACTGACCAGCTCTGCTATTTCCATAAAATTGGTGAAGCCAGTGATGGCCTAGAAAGCAAGGTACTGGCTCATTTTCTTGCCGGTCTCTGTAGTTTGATGCTAAATGGCCTGTGTGATTTACAGTGCTATGGCCAGCAGCCTGCAGGTTTGCCCACAGAGGCATGAGCTAAGCAGAGTGGTGAACTTGTTCAACTACAAGAGTTGTGATGTGCTGTGGAGCAGTCAGCACATGAATAACTCCGCACATGTCAATAAATTTGTGTAACAAGCAGGAATGGCACATTGTGTTCTTATTTGCCAAGAGATCTGGAACTGATACACCTTCAGTTGCAGAAATGTGTATTGTTTATTGTAAATAGAGATCTAACCCGGATGGGGATGCTGGCAACTGTCTACAGGAGTGACCATCTTGGGCTCTGGCACATGTTCCTTTTTCTTCCCACCCATGTTCCCGGGGCCTCTACTGTGGCAGTGGATCCATGAGCAACCACTTAAACTGTTAGATCGGAACATGTAAGGAGTCCTGATTACAGGCAAGGAATGATGACCTCCTGAGGCAGGCTCTGCCCATCTTGCTGCTTCCTTACACTAAGTCATATTCCCCTCTATCTGAGGATTCACTGCACAGGATTTGCCCTGCAGCCCAGCCTGTGGCTGGAAGAGCTGCTTTTTCAATGTGACAGCCTTGTTGCATTGACACTGCTTCTGTCGACATGTGTCAGACAGGAGAGCTCACTATGTTCTTTCAGTAGCCTTTTGTGGCTCTTCCGCCTCTTTTTGTTGTGAAAAAAAATCCCTAAATCCATTTCCCTTCATCTGCCCGCAAGAAAGCATCTTGCTTTAACCCTCTGCTGGCTTTTTATCAATGTGCAGTCTTGGTACTGAGTGGCTCCTCTTCATGGAAGTGGCAGCTGTGTCCCTCCTTGTGGGTCTGTTGCTGCCCTGGTCTGTGCCTTTCTATGAAATGCTTTCAGAATCCCACTTTCCTGGCACTTATGGCTCAATTTGTGCAGAGTGGAATTACACCAAGGCCTGTGAGTGAGAGATGCAACAGCAGAAGGCAAAGCTGGGAGTAGTGGGAGCAGGTGTCTGGCACCTCATAGAGTTGGAGCTAGTTCCCTGACATTTAGAAGGGATAATGGCTGCGTTGTTCCATGCCAAGAATTGGGAGCATGGGATTTATCCAGCCTATGCCCACCTACTTTCTGCATGTGGACATTTGTTCCCCCACCCACCTAATTAGGAAAATAGAGTGTAGAAAATGAAGGGGTGGATTTGTTATTTTGTTGTGGCTGTTTGAAAGCAAAGTTTGCTTTGCAGCCTCATATTACAGTCCATTGTGGGACAGTATTGTCTCCAAACCTGGCATTAGTGTTGGCTTTCCTCAGGAAGTCTAATGGGAGGCAAAGCCATGCCACAGACTGTCATTGTGGTAGGGAAAGGAGCATCCGTACTGATAGTGAATGCTTGGGAGAGAACTGCTATTGGAGAAATAACCCCTGAGTAAACATGGAAAAACAACGCTTTGACTCTGCTGAGTATTTCAATACACAAAAATAGTTCACAGAGCCAGGGAGTTTCTAATACACTCTGCCTCAGTCCAGTTAACATTTAAAATTTAACTTCCTTGAGAAAGGAACTTTATATTCCTTTAGCCATTTCCCTTTATCTAGTAATTCCTTTGTTTGCTTCTTCTGTTTTGGCCCCAGATAATTTGCTGTCTAATGGTAGGACATTCAGCATCGTTAGAGTGTCCAGGGAAAACCCATTTGCGTAATTTGCCCTTGCCAGCCACTATCCTGTTTTGTTCACCCTTGGGTAACTTATAAGGCTACACAAGCAAATAGTAAATAGTGGGTTTGTTTCACCCAAGAATTCTTCATCAATCAGGATCACAGGATTGCAGATAGAGAGAACTGAAGGGATACTGAGCAGGCCATCTCTTGCCCTAGGGCAGGATTTCCTGTAGCTACCTCATTAGTGGCAGATGACAGTCTAATTTACTGTGTAACTTCAGCAGAACTGGATGAGAGAGGGGTACATGGTGGAAACCTCTAGTTCATGACAGAAAACAGAACAATTGCTTCGCAGCCTAAGAATTTCCCCCCTTCCACAGAATTGAGTCTTGGCTAGCAGGCAGTGGGGTATTTAGAGGTGGGATGCCAAGTGCTTGTGTATGTTTGTGGGTTCAGAGAGATCACAACTTTCTAATCTAATGTAAAAAACACTCAGCAGGGAGCTGGGATATAATCCTTGCCCCCTTATTAATCAGTTTCTGAGGGATGACTTCCCAAATCTGAGGTAAGTTCACCAACAGTTGCTGAGGGACTGTTACACTGGTGACCGCCTCATCTGTCACCTCTCTGAATCTAACCCTTCATTTCTTTTGCTTTTCTTACAAGTCCTTGAAAATAAAATATCCTATTTTGGCTCAGATGGGACATTTGTTCAACACAAAGGAAGGACGATGAATTTAAAAACAAAAGCTTTGGTTCCATCCAAATAAAATAAAATATTTACGCTTTTTTTTTCTGGTTCAGCTGCTGAGCTGAAAAATCACTTTTTGCAAGCCCTTGATAACCAACGGCTGTCCCACTAAATTTGTGCCAAGTGGTTGCTCCTATTTCTCTTTCTCCTGGTAGTCTTAGAGCTGATCTTGTCACAGCAAAAGTATCTCTTTTCCACTTGCAGCTGTGCAGAGCTGTTTTGGCCTAGCCATCAGCAAGGCAGAGAGGAGGTAACTTCGCTCACCTCTGCTAATAGTCTACAGGGCTTGTGACAGAGCATGCATTACAGCCTCTCAGCTTACTCAGCTTCAGGCTATGATTATGAACCTGATCTTTTTTTCCCTGCTGAAAGCACAGTTATGTCAAGCACTGGTAGTTTGGCTGGCAGCATCTCTTCCTCAGGAGCTGCCTTCCAAAGCTGGGAACGTGAGGCAAAAGCCAACAAGGTGTGGGTGAAACAACTGCTCCTTGAAATATGCAATAGCATAACATTGCATCACTATCTTGTCCCAGTTGTCTCCCATAAAACCCAGGACACAAAGACATAAGCATTTGCAGCCTGACTGAGGTACTAAGATTCTTTCTGCAGTATCCAGGGAGAAACAGGCCCTCAGAGAGCAATTCACAAAAGCCAGCAAGCTGAAGATAGACATGTGTTTAAAGTTGTGCCCCCTTCTACAATTGGGGTACCACATTCAGCACTGCCAGATCAGACGTCTGCCCACTTAGGCTTTTCAAGGTTGTCAGTTGTACTTTTTTCACCAACTGCTTAATAGAAAGTCTTAATCTAAAGTCTTTGGTGAAAGAGCTAGAACCCATATCTGCTCTCTCTCAGGGAGTTTCCCTGTCCCTCTGATCACATTCCTCATTGCTCATAGCAGTTCTATAGTTTCAGCAAAAGTATTTTCCTAGAATTATCCTGATTGTTAAATTTGTTCCAGCAAAGAGCAAAGAGCCTGATCTTCTGAAACAAGGAAAGGAGCTGAATCCAGAGCCTCCACAACTTGTGTCAGTACTTTGAACACTGAGAAGACACTCGATTTTTCTCCCATATAAAAGGAAGGCAACTTAGAGCTACATTTTCTGTGGAGCTGGTCCTGGAGTAATGCACACGAGTGCTCTGAGGTGCTAGTATGAGTGCTGAAAAACGGAATATCAAGAGCCTGGGGGCAGTGACACAGAGGGATTTCAGGTTCACAGTCAGTGCATTTGGTCAGTTTGGGGGTCTGGGCCTGGGGAATTTTCTTTCAGAGTCTACAGGGAATGCACAGTTCCTGCTGGTTCCCAGCTAAGGAAGCAGAGCTTTGAATTTATGCTGAATAGAGCTTTCTTGGAGATACGAGAAACATGAAGCTTAGCATGGGTGCCAAACCTGCTTGTGCCTTGCCATAGTTTAAACTGAAGGATAGTGCAGTGAAAGGCCTTCTGTAATATTCATCCTCCACCCTTTACTGAGATTAAATCCAGCCTGCATGATTTTTTTGGCAGTGATTTCGCACTTAGCAATAATCACACCATATTGGGACAAAATATTCAAAATATGTAGCAATGTGGGACTTCATGCTTTCCAGCAAGCCAATGGACGTGCTGCAGCTGAATAGCAGGATTTTTAATGAATGAGACTCTGGCTACACTACTTGTTTGGCATTGGTCTGCCAAAGAGTACAGCTTTTCTTAACATCTTTTTGAAGGGATTCAGGGAAATTTATAGCTTTTGGATTAAAAGAGTCATTAATAAAACGGGCTATAAAAGTCTGAGTGAATGTAACCAACTCCTATTGAAAATGTGCTGAATAAAGCAGATGTGATGGTCAAGTAATTGGCAAACAGACCACCTGTTGATTTTCTTGTCAGTGTTGTTGCTACCTGGGGTATGAGTCTAGTCAAGGAGAAAATAGAATTCTTTTAATTAAAACAATTCCTGCAATGTCATTTCACTTAAAATTGACCATGGCTTTTTAAAGAAGATTGAAAACAGTCTAATCAGAGCTTGATTTGTGTCCTGCAGCAGGAGGAGAGGAGCAGGCTATCAAAAGGAGTTTCACAGGGCATATGTGAGAGAGCTGAAATATAGGTGTTAACCTTGGCAGTGAAAATTAATGAGCAGCCTGATACTCCAGAGTGATTCCTTCTCTCCAGCTGTAATTGCACGAGTGCTGGGAGCTATTTCTTTCTGTGAGCCTGGGGGAGGTGCATCTGTGTATCCCTTAAGCCTTCCTGAAATAACAGTTGTAATCAGCAGCACCCAATTCAGCTCATCTGGTCCTTACTTCCCTGCGCTTAGACGCTTTCTACAGCCATAGCCTAGGTAACAGTACAAACCAGGAGCTCCTACCTAAAGCAGTTTGATCCCTATGTAAATCTAACACTCTTCCCTAAATTCATGGTAGAATGTAGTTATGAACGTTTGCGGCTTTCTGCAAAGGACAGTAATGCATAGAGCATTCTCAACTCCAACACAGTTTACAAGCAACACCCACAAAATAGCTGCTTCAGCTTCTGCCCCCATATAGCTACCCTGTGCAGTGAAGTGGTTACTCGACCATGCTAGCAGCTGGATTTTAGGAAGGAAGTGGAAAATGTACCAAAGTACATCAGTTAAAAATGTAGGCCCCAATGAGATAAGAAATCAGGATGCAGTGATCAGTACTTCTGTCTTACAGTGTGGAACTCTGCCAGCTTGAATTCAATGGTACCTCAATCGATGAAAGAAGGAGAATCCTGAATATTAAATCCACAGGAACCATGAATATATTTTTTATGATGTTCTCAGCCATTAGGGGAAACAGGTGGGAATGTGAAAACAGAATTACTCAGAGCATCTGAAGTGAGTATACTTCAAACACCACTTAGCATCTAGTCTAGACAAAGACAGGCATGTTTAAAATGGTCTTATCTGCTTGTGGTTAACCACAGTTGTTAATTGTGGGTTTTCCCAGTGCACATCCTTTTGCAGCTTTGCTGGGTCTAGAAAGTGCCTTCATAAAGGGACTGCAGCTTGAGAAAGGAAAACTTGTCAAGGAAGATAATGATCAATACTCATTGATATGTCTAAATAATACCCAGTCTTCGTATCAGAAGGGGAGAGGATTCTTTGTTGCTCTCTCCTTCTTGTGAAATGGATTTGAGCAGGCGAACGGCATCATGGGAAGAGGAAATTTGTGAAACGGAGAGACATGAGAAAAACTAAAGCAGTGAAGTGAGAGACCACAGAAGAATGGAGACACACAGGCAAAAGAAAGTCAGGAAGCTGGCAAACTGCAGGCACCTGAAATGCCTTATATAGAGAAAATAGAAACAAATCAAATGCTCCCTTCTGCTGCCCCTTGTAATTTTCCAGAAATCTTCTGTAATTTTCCCTGGAGTCCCATGCTGACAGCTGGCAGATGCTGAATGAGAGAGGGTCCCCCGAATGAGTGATAGCAAGGTCACAGCTGGAATGCCTATGAAGAGACTGATGCAGTGAATCACAAGCAACTTTTGCTGCCACGTAGTGGCAGAGAGAAAATCTACCACATGACAGTTCCTCCTTTGTAGTCCTGGTCCAAAGCTTATGTCTTCGTGTTTTTATTGGTGTTGCTTTCTGGTACCAAGTGTACTCATTTTAGGAAGGTAAAGTCACAGAGAAACGGGAAGAGCTCAAGCAATACAGGTTCTGCAAGGCTTAATTTAGAGTGCAAGTCACTCCCTATAAACCAGACAGCACTCTCCTATGCCACAGGTTTATCCACAGGTGTTGCTAAGAAGGTGCTTAAAAGCTTGTGTTTCAGAGACTATGTATGAATAGTACCTCTCACTGCTGTGGTTGCTATAGTAAACTCTTGTTCTTAATTGAATACTATGGTAAATAATACTCTAAAACTGGAGAGGAAAATAAAAAGCAAGAACTCCATTAGGAGTTCCCTGAGCTACTTGAAATTACTGCTCCTTTTTCATGTATTACAAGTATGGAATGTTTTGTGTAGTGGGTTATAGAATAGTAACACCTGCATAATTGTGATGTTTACTCTGCATAATTTCTTGTTCCTCAAAACTTTTCAGGATATGATGTGGTTCAGAACACCTATGACAATAAGGAAAAGAGCAATTAGTGGAATTAAAATTAGCCATTGTTTTCTTAAAATTACATATGTTTTAGACCAAATTTTGGAGGAAAAGAGCAGGCAAAAGGTTGAAATCATCCTTGAAATGATCCATGCTGTAACTGTTACCAGTGGAGTTAGAGTGGAGATAAATTCTCCGATGTTTTTTCTTGGTGCTAAACTGTAATAATCCATAAGCATTGAAATTGGAGAGCTCATGCTGATGGCAGCTTTAGAGTACCACCCATCACGCTGTCCAGGAGAGAAAAGCACGTGGTGTACAGAGAATCTGTCAAGGTGTGTGTGGAGGGTAACAGGACAGAAATGGATGAGCAGCTGAGAACTGCAGCACTGCCTGGTTACCTGGCAGTGAAGAGGAGAGGAAGAACCCCGAAGGCCAGATGAGCTCTTTGAGGACTCAGGGAAACGTCCCATACTTCAGGATAAATGGCTGTGAGGCAGAAGACTTACAGGCCACTGAGGGGAAACAAAAGGAACAGTGAGGTTAACAGAAGTAGATCATACTATCATAGGGTAGCAAAGTAGTGGAAGAAGTGAAAAGAACACGTGAAATGTTGTGTTCAGAGTTCTTAGCGTGAGGCAAACAGCAGATTTGTACTTAAAACACTGGAGCGCAAAAAAGCTGATTTGGGCCTATTTTAAGCTTTGGTCAGACCCTGTGTGTGCCCTTGGTCCTCTGCCTCATCTTCCCACCTGTGTATTTGGACGAGTGCTTTCCTTTTTCACAGGGCTCTTGACAGAGGCAAACACACTGCAATTTGTGAGTTGTTCAGATGACGTGGCAATGTGAGTCATAGCTATAAGACATCTTTTGTAGGCTGTGCTCACTCAAGGAATGGAAGACATGTTTATTCCTCACCAGCTAACATGCTTCTTATGGATCTGCATCCTCATTAGCAGACAGCATCTGTTTCTTCTTGTAATTAGCTCACAGTTCAATAGGTAGCTCCAGTCTCTTTTACACCTGGACTACAATCAACATGGAAATCACAGAAGCACATGTCTCTCCCCTTCCCACTTTAAAGCAGTCTGAGTTACACACCTTGTTAAACACCTAATAGACAACAACAGTGTGTTCGAGCTGTCCAGCACATGTGTGAAATAACAGGGTTTTTTGTTTTTGTTTTTGTTTTTGTTTTTCCTTTCCTGATGAGCTTCAGTTCCAAATGTGCTTAGGCTTCTCTGGCTTCTGTGTTAGCTTCAACCCACCGGTCATGGATTAGGCCATAAAGAACTGTTTCCAGCCACCTGCACAATGGAAAGGGGAAGTGAAGTGAGGGCTGCCGGGGGGGTAGTGTGCACCAGCTGGCCCTGCTCCTGAGGCATTATAACTGGATTCTTGGGGGTAGAAGGGTGTGAGGTCTCAGGTCATTTCCTGCCAGGTTTGCTCTGAATGGGAGAGGGATATGTAATTGCGCTGTCTCCCTGTACCATTAGTGTCAAGACTCATTAGGAACCCAATCTACTCAGTGGCAGTAGGCATACAAAAGAAAGAACTAGCCAAAGTCTGCAGACTGCAGAGCAGGAGTTGGTTGAGGAAGCAATTGTAAAATTCCCGTCTGGATAATTAGAGTCAGCAGGGAATCAGATTGGCTACGGCAGGGCTTTCATTTTTCCCCTTGCTGTTTTAACGGGATTGGCAGGTGCTGTTTTATTCCAGGGGTGAGGTGATGTGCCTGTGTCATAATTCTGAATGAGAAATGATCATCAATTTGCTGCCATGCTTCTAGGGTGAGCTGAGCAGGCAAACTGTGATTACTATTGTTATTAGTACCTTGTCAGCATGGAGCAGGAAGATTGTTGTGGGCAGTTGTCATTGGAAGGGCCAGATCTGTGCACACAAAAACATGTTTCTGACAGCTTAGCTACACTTGGAAAGTTTGGGACTGCTGGCTGTTTCATTCCCTTTACACTGGGATCTGTTTGTTAGTGAACAAAAAGATGGTTAGTGAACTTAAAAGATGGAAAATTTGTTTCACGCTTAAAAATTGGCAGCATATTGGCATGCTTTATCATCAAGATAATTTAATGGAGCTACAACACAATAAACCAAAATGGACTCTCTTTTTTTGGATGCACTGCTTACTACTTATCTGTGTGCTTAGTGAGAGCTGGAAAGAGACTTTGGCAAGCGATTCTGTCTGCATGCAATGCTGTTTAAGTCCTGCGTCGAGTCCTGCATCGACACACAGATTCACGTTGGCTTCTTTGGATTCTGCCTCAGACCAGTAGCCCTGCATGCTTTGAGAGTTGCCACGGTAGTTACAGTACAACAGACAGGGATGTGCTGAGAAGCGTGGCTGCTGGGAAGAGAGGTTTTCTTAGCACAACATTTGTTTGATAAAAGTTTCTAGAGAGAAGAATTTCCATAACAAATTGGCTACATTTACCAGTCAAAACAGGATTCTCTCAGCAGCTTTGCTTAGCTGAATTCCACATCTGAGAGTCAAAACTTCTTCTTCTTTATTCCATCCATCAAGAGTTAAATGAAAGATTGAAGAATTAAAACTTTGCAGACAAATTTGTTGATGATACACAAGCCAGCATAAAATGTATTCTGCTTCTCTTCTCAGCAACTGTGTGGTCCTTATGCTAAGTTCTTGGATTTTCATTAAAGCATGTGAGACTTATCCCCTACTGTTCGCAAAATATCCTGCTGTGGGCAGTGAAACACTT
The DNA here is from genome assembly GCA_035584735.1 of Pseudotriccus pelzelni. NCBI lineage: Eukaryota > Metazoa > Chordata > Aves > Passeriformes > Tyrannidae > Pseudotriccus > Pseudotriccus pelzelni. The sequence continues at coordinate 25,484,442 of JAWMRA010000164.1, read as the reverse complement.
TCCTGAGTAAAACGTACAGGATTTGATCCACAAGGAGGAAATAGATGCAATGGAAAGATATACTGGTTTTAGGCACTTTTTGGTAAATTGTTGAACAGGAGACAGTATTTCTGTCCAGAGATATAGGCCAACATTGCAAAAAAGGTTTTGTTCTCCGTGAAGTAAAGCTGAAGCCTTTCAAGGTATATTTTATGGACAATATTAGGGATAAAGGAAAGTGTTATCCTCAAGAGCTAGTGTTTGGATCCTCCTGGAGGTGTCGGTGACCCTGTTGTGTTCTTCCTTTCCCCTGTTCTGAGACATTAGTCTGCTGGCCAGCCTGTTCTGAGGTGTTTTTTGGCCTCTGGACACGTTTTCCTAAACTTATGCTGGAACTGTGTATTACTGGAGGCCTAATGAAGCCAGTAGGTACTCATGACATTTTTCAGCTTCAGTAATTCAGTATTTTCCCACTAAAAGAGCAGTTTAATTTAAAAGGGTGAGGAAAAATAAAAGAGATCCCTGCCAGCTCTACACTTCAGAGTGCAGCTATGTTTTACGAACCTATTTCAAATGCAAACAATGAGATGTGTGTTTCCCTCGGTGCCTTTCCTTTGAGCCTCTGTGTGTCTCTTCAGCATGTTGGGTCACTGGCAGAATAAGAAAGTAATACATGAAAACCATCCGTTCCCCTCATCTCTGGGTTCCTGGCTGGAATGAATCAAGCTCAGAGCTATAAGCTGCTTAGACCTTCCAAGCGCTGTCAATTAAACGATGGCGATAGTACCTTTGCTGGCTCCTGGTTTTTACAGCTAAGTGTCTTTCTCACAAGTCAGAATCTGGCAGTCCATACAGATATATGTGTTACTGCAGACTATTTCTTAGGCCCATTTGGGTTGTTGGCCATGCATTGTAACTTGAAGTTTGACTGAGCCGGTCCTCCCAAGTTAAAAAATGCATGCCTGCTTCTCCCATATACCCCTCTCTCACTTAATCGACAACTACTTCTGTCAAAACAAGGCTGACCCTCTTCCCTCCTCCCCCTCCCCCATCTTTGGCGGGTCCTCTGTCTAGATGGCTTTAAATCTGATTGGGGATTTGAGCGTTATTTGGATTAACTCATTAGCGGGGCTCCATTCTGGCAAGCCTGCTAATCTGTGGCAGTGGTGCATAGCACTGTGACAATATTACACTGAAAATGAGAAATCTAATGAGATTAGCATTTTATGTATTCAGACAGGGCCTGGGTGTTTGAATGGTCTGCAGACACTTGATGTGAATCACAGTAGGGCCAGGAGGAGATGAAGTGACTGGACTGTAGCACAGCACCCAAACACATGGAAAGGAGTTTGCAAAGTGCACAGAAGTGTCAGTAGCTTGGTTGTGGAGAACTGAAACATCTCTGTCCGCATCAGCTGACTTTGTCTGACAAGCGTTCTCCTGTATGTCCAAGAGATTAATTTCTTTTCCTAGGGATGGAGGAGGGCTGATGTGTTTCCAGGGGATTACCTTGCAAGTTAGTCCTGCCCTTACTAGTGGTGGTGGGGGAAGGTTTTAGTAGATACTTTTCTAGGGATGATGGCTGCTGACTCCCAAGTTGTTTTTACGTAACATTGGGATGCAGTGCAAGACATACTTGTTAATGTTTGTGACTGCCAGACTGCTCTATTCTAAAATTACACCCCTGAGACTATCTGCCTGGACAAATTCCAGTTGCACTTTTTCCCCTCAGAGACATTGTTTTTACTTCAGGTTTAAACCAAGGAGAGAATGAGCCAGTATCTGCAGCCTCCTTTGGCTGCAGGGAGAGGGAGAGCTCTGGCTGGTTTCTTAGGAACACCTCGTAGAGCAAGGCAGTCCCCAGCTCTGGGGCCATGGGCTCCTCCTGCTCTACCACCCAACAAAAGCTGTTGTAGCCTCTTGCAGGTGAAAGGAGACGACTGGGAGAAGCTGAGAAGTGTTGCACCAGGGCTGGGAGTCACTACTAAGTGCTGTCCTAGCCTGCCACCCAGTGCTGGCTTCTGGCACTTGGAGCTGCTCGTGTGCTCCAGCACTGCAGCTGGTACCTGGCTTGAAACCTGACATGTTCTTCCTGCCCCTGCTGGAATATTCCTTCTTGAGTTACTGAAACAGATGTTCAGGTCCTGTTAGAAATAAGCAATATTGTAAAATGGGCTGCCTTTGGAGAAGTGTGTGACAACTTCCTCCAATTCCTTCTCGAGTACTGTGTACTCAGCAAGTAGGTGGTGCCTCTAGGGTGCGCTTGGCAGGGGATGGACTAGTAGTCTAGCTTCTGGTTTTAGTGCACCTTAAGCAAGAAGGGAAGGCTATTATTTTTGGCTTTTTGGTTTTGTTTTGTTTTCAGAACATCTTAGGAATGATCCGAGCTGCGCAATCTCTCAGAATGGTGACGGATCCAAACCAAATACATCCAGAAAAAGATGCTGAATTTGGCAATAGTTTTCAGGCTGCGATCAGTCTGTCATCTTTATAAAAAACAGGTAACAGAGCTAGGGAAAGGTGATAATTTGTAAAGATACTACAAGATTACTTGAACCCCAGAGAAGAAGGGGAGGAAGGAAAATTTTCTGGGAAAAGCAAGAATGGTGAACAGTGCTGGCTGGGCTGTTCCAGGGAGAAGATGAAATATGGTGGTAGAGATGTCAGTTCATTCACATGGTTTGATCACATCTACAAAACTGTCCTCCTAATATGAAGTCAAAAGTGCTGCAGGGGAAAAGATGTTATTTTGTAAATTCTTTTCACATAAAACCTGTAGAAATAATTAATGGAATTGTTTTGATGGTTTTTTTGGAAGAGTTTAGATTATTTTTTTTAAAAGAAGTCTGTCACTTTGCTGTTGAATAACAACTAGTAATTGAGTGGTGTCACCAACAAAAAAGGTATTGTATGCACAATCAATAGCTTTAATTGGGTAAAGTAGGTAAAAATCCAGCACAGTACTAGAAACTGTCTGACTTCACAAACAACTGACTATTGCTAATTATGGCATGGACTAAAGCTGCCACACCAGTGTTTTATTGGCTAAAGAATTTAATAGAGCAGCAGCCTTCGTGACTGTGGCCTGACATTCAGTTTTCACAATGCTGCCTGGATTTATCTAGGTGACCAGATATATTGAGATTATGCTCTGCAGTGTAGGGGGTGGCAGATGGGATGAGTGGTCATTTTTCTTTAAGCAGTGAGACAGTTTTTGCTGAGAAGGGCAGAGAAGGAAGAATGTAATGAAGTGTCCTTGTTTTGAAGTGTGTGAGGTGCAGAGAGCCAGCAAAATATAGGAAAAAGTGAGTATAGAAGGAGAGGATGAAAATCAGATGTGTATTTACTCTGAAGGTGCTTAAATGCTACTAATATGCATTGTAAATCTTTAAATGCTCTGTTATCCAAGCATTGTATTACATGGAAGGAAAAAAGACCTACTGCTATTGGTTTGCATTTTGTTATTAATTCAGAGTAAAAGAGAGGTAAAATTGTCAGCAAGGTGCCTTAGCGAATCTTTATGTAATAGTAACAATTTATGTATGGGAAGCAAATACCTAAAAAAATTAGTAAAATGAATAGAAATGTAATTCAGAGCAGCACTAGTGTTTCATCTTCATGTAATGATATGGGCAAAGCCTGCATTCCAACACTTTGCAGTGAATTATGGGACATGGTAGGGCTTGCAGGACTGCAGAAATAAAACACGATCTGTTATAATGTCCCATTAGGAAAAGGTGATGTAATTAATTCTTCTTTCATGGCCTAGCAATGACACATTTAATTTGCTAGGTTATTTACCCCCTGGATAAAATTCATAATCTCTCTCATAATATGAAAATATCTCCTTAGATACATTCATAGGGAATCTCATTAGAAGGTTTGGCTGAATGTATTTTTCTGTGAGAGATGAAAAGGCAGCGAGGCTCGTCAACAGGGAAGCTGGAGTAGGAGCCAGAAAACCTGTGTTATGTTCCTGAATCTGCTGCTGTATAGTTCTGCATGAGCACCCTTGGCTGCTGAGACTCTTTTCCGTGACTCTTCCAATTCCATCTGTCATAGGTCAGCTGATGTTTTAAAGACTCACTTATTTAAGATGCCTAAGCCAATCCAGCTCACTCTGGGTGAAATGTGCTGGAGTCATTCAACCTGTCTGTCAGGGAGGTAATCTTCAGTGGGAGAGGGGATGCGTAGCAGTGGAGAGGCCTGACAAGTACAGCTATGGCTGGGAGAGGACAGATGTCCAGAACTGTGAGGTATCAACAACCTGAGACAGACGTGTGCACAGGATGGCATGGCACCCATCCCTGAACTCAGCTAGGATTTCTGGGTGCTCCAGCAAAGCTGTCACTAATGTGACTGTTTTCTTTTGGCTCAGTGCACAGGTTGAGGAGTTATAAAGAAGACTGTCCTGTACAGGTCAAGTTTGGAGCTACTACACCTGAAGAAATTACTCTTCAGTGGCTTGTCTGACTCTCATATTTTTCTGGACTAAGGAAGCAAGAATGAACAAAATGCTGTTCAGTAGAAAGAACTGCTTTCAAAGGAAAGCTATTTTAATTTGATCTTCTTTTTAAATCCTGAAAGGAGGCTTGAGAATTCTTAAAAATCTCACCTGGAAACACCGTTGGCTAGATGATTTAAAAAAATACATTCAAATCACCCCAGAATAGACCTTGCAATTTTTCATACTATATAGCATATCTGTCTCTACTAATAGGTATCTTCTAGTATATCTCTACAGGTCTGTAAATATTCAAGATTTAGCTTTAATGAAAAATACTGTCTCTATATAAAGAAAACATAACTGTTTATATGCAAATGTTACAGAGCTATCTTCTTAGTTATCTCAGTTTTTAAAAAATCAAACCCTGGCCTTCAGTCCTATTTAAATGTAATAAAAAAAAAATAAAAAAATCACTTTCTCTCCAGAGATCCAAAAAGCTGAATATATTTTCCTAGCTGATTGATGCTTTTCCATTTATTTTTAAATGTAATTTTCCCCGGGTAAGGAATTGTTCTCTTGAATGTCAAGAAGGAAATATTTCCCAAATCACAGGCTTGGATTGGCTGGCTTGAGCGTAATGAGATAGCTCTGTTGAGACGGGGTAGGCTGGGGAAGCAGAGAGCGGAGTGATTTGTCATGCTGGTTTTCCAGCCACTGCTAAAGAGCTGCTTTGTAATGCCAGCCTGCCAAACCTCCTGGCCACAATCAAATTACTCCCTCCACATGCACGCACATCCACACCCTCACCCTTTAGATCTATCACTGACAGAATAGTTATTAAACAAAAACTCGGCCCAGGGAATTATTAATCGCCAGGCTTCATTTCTTTATCAAATGTGGTGACCCAGAGGGAGAGCTCTTTAGGCTTTCAGAAAGACCGTAGCACATTAATCACTGGAGGAAAGCGGGGTGTGGGCTTGGCATTTGTAATACTTGTCAGATCAGGAATAGGAGATATAGAGATCAAAAGAGATGTTTATGACATGGAGGTGAAAGCGTTTCACTTTTCTTGTTCTTCTGTGAGTCCCTCTTTTTTTTACTGTTTGTTTTGGGGTTTTGTTTTTGGTTTTGTTCAGGTGGTCTCATCCTAGAACTCTGTGGCTATACCTGTGGCCCACACACTGCCCAGGAAGAGAAAGGCCATCAGTTATGAATGCAGGTTTCTGTGTAACCAGTAGCAAAACAGTGGCCACTGCTTCTGAGTGCCAGCCCATTGTAGTCCTGCACTCGTCCAGGCACTGCTCAGGCCCCAAACTGCAGTCAAAATTAGGAAGCTGGGGGTACTTAGGTGCTTGTCTGTGTAAACTAATTAAATAAAGGTATCCAGCTCTGAAGATTAGTCCTGAAAAACATTCCTGACTTCTTGAAAGTTTCATACTCGGTTCATTATTATATGCAACAAATAGATACACACGTACACCTTAAAAAAATTACTACACTCACACCAGCTCCAGACCACATATACGGCAGATCAAGACAATGTTGTAGGTTGCCTGTGGCTGGAAACACTTAACCTGTGATTAGTTAAAGCATTAATTAACATTGACCTTGTTCACTCTAATCCCAAGACCTTTAGCCTCTGCACTATGCGGGGAGGTTGTTACAGGGTATCCTGGCAGGATACCCTGTGAGGTAATGTAAGCTGCTGTTCAGTTGACATGTTTTTCCTCATAAAAGGATGGTGTATTGACTGAAGCTGGGAGACTTTATTGTAACTCTTCAGCAACACTGCACTTTGCATTCCTGAATCTCTGTCACTTGAAGAGATTCTTCAAACTACTGACCTTAAGAGTAGGGTTTGCTAGTATAAGTAATATCCACTTATGTACACATAATCTTTTCTGCAACTGAAAACTGCCTTGTTTTTTACTAACACCTTGACTTGAAATACATCATAATTTTAGCATGTAATGTAAACACATGTGCACTTTCTATATGACCTGGAGCTGATTATCAAAATAGCCTTCTTCTTCAAAGTAATACATGTATGTATTTAGAGAAAGACAAACAGTATGACTGTGTGAAATCTGTGTGCGTATGAGCAGGTAAAATCAACTTAGAGATTTCATAAATAAATACCAGCTTTCCCTCTCATAAGATCACACCTTGAGCTTTGTTGCACTAATTTCCTATCAGAACTGTCCAGGGGTTTGGCTGCAGTGAGAGCACTGCAGGTATCTAGAACTCCCCTGTCTCACAGGAACACTTAAGGGGAAAAAAAATTACTTTTTAATTCTGTGGTATATACAAGAGATTGCAGTGAGGATCTCAAGCTCATTGAAGAATGGGCTGTGCGTTAACACACATTTATAGCATGGCTGGCACACAGCCTGATTTTGTACAGCCCTGCAGTTAGCTGGAGCCTCTAGGCATCACTGTAATATAAATATTCTGGAAGAATAATAGGGTTATTTGTGGCTCTTGAGGGCAGCTAATGTATGCAGCATGTTTTTCAAGCCTTCATCTCTTATTTTTCCAAGCATCCAGCAAGAAACAAGAAACAAACCACATTTGCTGTGCACAGACAGAAGGAATGAGGGGAGGGATGGATCACATCAAACGGATTTTGAGAGAGCCACAAAACACTTGTTGCGTGTTGTCCCGACACTGCAATATGATATTTGCATTGTGATGTTGTATCAATATGTGAGATGATCTGTCTCCTTGGGAGTCTCATGTCTGGCAAGGCAGTTCCCAACCCAGAGGCTCACTTCTTTTAGAAGGATTTTGTCTGTACATGCGTAAACAGCGGCCAGTTCTTTGGAATCTCCAGAGCAATCCGTGCAGGTTTAAGCACCAAAAAATTTGAGTGACCTGCAATTCCACAGACAAACAACTCAAATGATTAATTGTATGCTCAAGTATATCATCATATATCGAAAACCATGGCAGCACACTACTGCGAATAACTACTGTGAATATCAGGCTGTCTTCCTAATGACTGGCATGATAAAAGAGACTGTATGGGCTAAGAACAATGCTCAAGGAGTCTGATTTGTCAGTCAAGAAAGGCCTGAAACCTCCACACCTTTGGATAGACTTTGCACGGCAGGAACTTTCTCTGTCAGTTTACTGTTAATTGAATCCAGCATTGAAGGAACTGCTTGCTATTGTTAAACGGGTTATCCGCTGTGTGATATCTTGATGTTTTGACTATGTTTTAGAAGATGACCAAGTGTGCTGTGTTACCACTTTTATCCCCAAGTTATAGATTTGTGAAAAGCAGCATGTAGATGTTATAATCCCCTAACTCCAGAAATACACTCCTATGAACTGGTTTTGCTGTGATTATCAGGGTATACTGCAACTAGTGAGCAGAGACTCTTGGAATCAGTGGGATTTGAGTTAGGATTCTGCAGTAAAAGAGGAATTATTAGAAGAGAAACTCTGTATAGGAAATAGCACCTTTTGTTCTATCACTGCTCTTTTTCCATCTTTCTGTGAGGAGCAGTGGGTGAATGAGGGTCTGTAGTCAGGGTGTATATGCCTCTAACAGCTCAGAAAACTAGTAGATACCAGAAAGCCTTGAGGTTCAAACATGTATTTGAATGTTTTTAATTAACAACATCTTTTCTTCCTTGAGCTCTGTCCTGGTTTCCTTCGTATCTGCAGAATCTGAAAACTTTGTGCTTTCCTTGCATCAGATTACCTCATGCCAGCTGCTCCACCATGACTGTTCCCGGGCTATGTCTCGTTCCCCCATGGCTGAGCTGAGGTAATTTACTTTTCTTTTAGAGCAGAGTTGTGATCTCAAATGGCAGTACAATTATGGAATGATAAGATCTTGCACACAGGCAATAGCTAGTACGCAGTAGCACAAATGTAGGGCACTCAGATAAGCCCAGCAGTTCCCACAACAGCAGTAGGATCTGAACTGATCACTGAAAGGTGAGGGTGTGGTGTGGGCCTGTGAGGTGGATACACTGGGTGGGTGGCTGAGGACAAGGAACTAGAAAAGTCTTGGGTCTGAACAATGAACAATTTCCTTCTAAAGTATTTTTAAAACTTAATTCATGAGCACTGAAACAAGGTTTTATCACACCTTGCACTTCATGTTTAATGGCAGTGGCTGATAGGTCTCGATACAGGCTTAGCTGCAGACTTGGAAGAGCTCTCCTGTGTCTACAGCAAAACTATCTGCGTTAGATGAATCAGTTCCTGGTAGAACTAGTCTTGAATTATGCTTAAAAGTGGGGTTGTGTCTGCGTTTATCTGCTTCCAGGGCTTTGAAGTTTCAGTGTAGGTCTGGTATCCAAGCTAAGAATCATCCTAATGATAGTCATTACCAGTCACTTCACTGAGTTTATTTTTCCTTTTTATGTATATATTATAGAATATATATATTCTACATTCACATATATTAATACATTTCGATGCATATTTATTTATATTTTTACTTATTGTAGATATAAATATGTGTATAAATTTATTCTAAAGCACAAGCCACTTCACAGTGGAGAAGATACTTAAAGATACTTCAATACCTAAAGAAGCTACTGGGATTCACAGGTAACATTCTGCTGTTTCTTTTGACAGAAATATGCAGTCAGGAATAATTCTCAATTTTAATACCTTCTATTTCCATCTATTAGTTGTGCTGTGCTAACACTTAGCAGACTGACTTGACATGGAATCCATGTCAGAGTTAGTGCTGGAGAGACACCTAGCAAGGCAGTCTGTAATGCAAACAGAGGATGGAGAAAGGCAGAGATCATTAGTGTCACCAAGCAGGTGAACAAGAGTCAGGAACAGCCCTCCCTGCAACAATTCATGCTCTGCTGGAGCCATAGACTACCACTGTGGTACACAGCTTTCTTTCTACTAATTTTGTGGGACATTTAGGAACCAATGTTATTTCTTCCATTAGTAGTTCTGTGTTTCCACTGATTTATCTTCAGCAAGTGTAAGACCCTGTGTAAAGGCTGGACTCTGCACTACCTGCCTCATAAGCAGAACAGGGTCTGCTCCACCCTCCCTGCCTTGCTTGTTATGAAGAACGATAGAGACTCCCAGGACTCTGCATTCAGTTCCATCCACCATTAATGCTAGAAAATTATGCACGTTTATTTAACTTCCCTTTGCTTCAAGATGAGCCATTACTGTTTGTCATACCTACCTACTCTTTTTTGCCCCTTTAAAACTATTTGATCTGTTATTTTGAGTCCTTCCAGTTTATTCTCCTGTTTACCAACCAACTGCAGTTCCTTTTTTTTCCAGTGTGCCCATGGATGTTGTCCCTCTGCTTATTCTCATCACTCAACTCTGGAACACTTGCAATTGGGCCACATTTTTCTTGTCCTCATGATAATACTCCCTGATTGGGAGCTGGGACTGAGGGAGGGAGTGGGAATCCTATCTTAGTGAAATCCCTGGTACCAAATTTTGCAAAGGGCGGATGGAACAAGAAGGGAAGAAAAGCAGAAGCTGGAGAAAATGATCTCCTGTAGGTTTCAGGATAATTTGCTGATATGAATTAGCACTATTTAGCACTGAGAAGTGTCAAACAATGCACTTTACAAAGAACTACTGAACACAGGTATGTATGTATGCATGCACATGCAAGGATTATGTTTTACTCTGCTGCAACCTCTCTGAAGTAAAAAAAAAGAGTATTAACAAAGAAATCATCTCTATATGCAGAGCTGGTAAAAAATAAAGAAACATTAGAAATGTCAGATTGTACCAAAAAGAGAAGAATAATGTAGAACACATGAACATATTAAAGTAGGATTACATTGATCGGTGTTACAGCTCCAACTACTGCATTCAGTTCTGGTTGCTTCATTGCTAAATGGCCATCGCAGAGACTCAGGCAGACATAGAGCCCAACACAATTATTAAAGACCTGAAGGAATGGGAGAGTCTATGCCAGATGAAGGTAAAAAAGACTAGGATGACTTAATTTGAAAAATGCAAAGTAATAGAGAAGATAACAGACAAGAGAGAATAAATTTCATTCTGTCCCATGGCCTAAATGCAACTCAGCTCTTGATGAAATAAAAAGGCATAAACGTAATACAGATCAGAGGAACTGTTGTTCCCAGAGCAGCACAATAGCCAGATACCTTGGTCTGACTTTTGTGTGCCTTGCACAATTCAATGCAAGACAGAAATACAGCAGTGCTTTTAAGCTATTGCTGATAAGAAGATCCCTGCTTTGTGTCACAGGCCAGATCCGCTGCTGCAGGAAAGCTGGCTTGTCTGAGTGGCCGGTGCTCCCATCTTGCTCAGAACTGAGCCCTGGCTTCATTTCCCATTAACTCCTGCTGCAGACAATTTTACTCTGTAGTGTCACCCATGGCTAGATTTGCAGTGCACTTCCCTAGTCAGAGGTTTCTAGTACTCTCAAATGTGTCTGAGCTAGCAGTTGCCAACTTCAGTTGAATAAATAGATCTTTCAAGGGAAGTGCTTTTTCATGTTGTGTTTTCTGTAGAGACACAGACAGCATTTTTCACCTTTTGTTATTGTTGGTACAATGTAAGCAGAAATATTTCTGAGGATCACAATGTCTGATGTATCTTGGGAATACATTATCTATCAAGAGTAAAACACAGGCAGTAGGGAGGAAAAGCTCTTAATAGTCACAACTCTTACTTGTTTCATGACTTAGCAAAACTGCCTCCCAGTGCCACAATCTGTGTAGCTCCATGTGACCACTGTCTCCAGTGATTTATCTTGAGTCAGCTAATAAAGCTACTATCCAGAATATGCCAGCTGGTTTGAGAAAAGTTGAGGTCAAGGAAATAAAGCTTGAGATTGCACCAGTTCAAAGAAGAGGATAATTTAAATAAAGAGGAATTTCGTGGACCTCCTTGAAGTGTCTCCATTTGCATTTACACTACTGTAATAATTTTGTGGCTGTTTGAAGCTGCTTTTCTATGAAAAAACTCTTCTGTCATCATGGGAGCATCTCTAAAGCTACTCGATTGAGCTTTGGATTTAATTAGGCTCAAGAAAGGATATTCTTAATTAAAGTTCCTGATTGAAGGAGATCTAGGAGCATTCTATGACTGTTGAAAGAGAGGATTAAGAAGGAATTAACTCCCAAAGTGCTGGTTTTCTTGCCATCTATGGTACCCTGCCAGAATTCAGTCCTAATTGCTTCCTGAACAGAAGGGATAGCACGGCACTGTCTGGCAGTAGAAGCAGGAACTGGTCCTTCCTTGTGCATCCTGGAGATGCCGTTGCAGAAAGAAAGAGAACCTTTATGATTGTAGCAAGGCTAGTTCTATCGCCATGACCTTGTCTGTGCAGGACATTTTAGTTAACTCAAGGCTTTCTACTGCACATGAGAGACTACTTTTATGTGGCTCAAGGAAATCAAGTGTGATGGTGGAACCAGAAATAGTGGGTTTGTTTACCAAGAAAAGTGCAGGCTGTTGATAAATTTGAAGACTTTAGTGGCACAGGGAAGAGATATTTAGGTAGTGAAAATACCAGGTATTTGAGGAACTCTTTACACTTGGATGATAAAATCAGCAAACTGAAAGAACCTTATTTAATTGCTTACAGAGAGAGGAAAAAGTTTAACTCTGTATTGTCAAAAACACAGATTAAGGCCATAAAGCTACAGTTCAGGGAGATAAAGCATTTCTAAGAAAAGAGTAATTTGAAGTGGTCATCCTCCAGGAACTTAGACTATTCGGCTGGAGGAAAGCATTTGAAGGAAAAACAGCCAAAGCTGCAACACCAGAGAATTGATGGAGTCCTGGGTTTAATAGACAGTGGGATTATTTAAGTAAACGTGATACAGAATAAAGTTATAAAGGGGACATGGCAATAACAATAACTAAAGATAAACAATAAAGCAATGCTAGCACCAAAATTATATTTTGCATTTGCACATGGCAGGTCCAGAGTGGTGCGTCTGGTGGCTCACAAAAATGTGTTGGTAATGGTTAGACTTTGAAATCACTCTAAATGAAATTACTAAGTTTTCAAAAGAGTCAGACACTGTTTTTTAATGTGGTTCGACCATCTCAGCTCCTAAAAATCTCTGTGCACTTTGTAACACCCCTGTAACTACAAGTGAGGTGATTTTCCTTGGCTCACAAATCAAATTGCAGTGGCAGAACTGGGATCAGGGTAGAAGAATTAAAACTCTCAGCACTCCTTATTCTTGCCACTAGATCAAGCTCGTGCTTCCACACTTCAGCACAGTACAGCCTTCATTAGGAAAAACCACTTTAAACAAACAGATGAAGTGCACATAATATTTTTATTCCTCAAAATCTGGAATACTATATGCCATTAACACTGAGTCATTGAAAGTGCTCCAAAATGAAATATTATGGTGTGTTGTGCCAATGCCTTGAAAGTCTTTGTGTTAAGATTTCAACGAGAGAAACCAAAACAAAACTCCAAACCTGAAATTTTCGGTCTAGGCATCACATTTCAGTCCTAATGCATGGGAAATATCAAAGTATTACAAGCCATCATGTCCACACAGAGAGGTAGATAAAAGTCTAAAGTCGACAAAGATCAGACTGCAAATAGGATACACATTTAACTGAAGATAATTAACCACTGGAACAGATGGTAAAGGGATGTGGTAAATTAATCGCCTAGAGTCTTTAAATCAAGGTTGGATGTCCTTCCCTCTGAAAGAGATGGCACAGTTCAGCTATAAATTATTGGGCTTGAAGGTGGTATTGCTGGGTGAAATGCTCTGGACTGTGTCATATGCAGGAGGTCGGAGTTGATGGTGTAATGGTTCATCTCTCCAGACCTTGCTATCCATGAATCCATTATGTTAGCTTGAAAAGTTTTATATTTTACCGAAGCAGTTACAGACTGTTAGGCTCACAGTGTGGAGTTTCTAAATACTCTTTCATTCAATGTTCTAAAGGGTCTGAAATAATCTTTTTAATATTGTTTAAAACACGCACATGTAAAATATGAACATGCTTTATTTTTAACTCATTGATTTCCTTATCTCACTAAAACTGGTGTTCAGGGAAACATTGGTTGTATATTCCCTGCATGTTCATTGCCCCAGCTCTTGGGCAGGTAGGTGGTAGGAAACTTTTTTCTCCATCTCTCTCTGGGGCAATGTGAAGGAAGTGACGTGCCCCAGGTTAAACAGGGGTTCATCACACTGACACATCTCCATTTTTTACTGCTTGAAAAGGTCTGTGACAGAGGGCTATTCCAACCCTCATGACTGTGGCAAAACTGTGATCTGCTGCTCCCTAGTCTGCTCTTTTTTGCCAAAGCACCAGCCTACCATATGATAGTTCTTATTTGTCTCTTCACAGTGTCAGGTCAATGAATGCACTTTTAGGATCTTCTAGATGAGACAAGGAGGCTGGGATTCAAATGCCTGAACACAGTTCTACCTCATTTGAGCATCCTGCCTGAACTTCACCTGTTGTTGGGACAGGTGAGAGTCTCTACCCCCATAACCTTCTGGACCAAAAGCTGGAAACTAGATAGAATAGCCAAACCCACATGGAGTGGCATGGGATGCCAGCATTAATGTCCTGATCAATCCTGAAATGTTTTTAGTCATTAAAAGTCTCAGTGAGCTCTTGGTCAGTCCTAAGAACCTGATCTAATCAGGCTGCAATTTGGAATATTATTGCCTGCCACTCAAATTCCATTCTCACAGTTTTATTTGCTTACAATAGCCTTCACTTCCTGTCCTGAGCTCCTGGGTTGTGGTGCTGAACACCTCTATGCAGCTGCTGAATTTCAGAATGCACTCATCTGTGGTGATACTCTTGACAGATACATTGTTTTGAAAAATGCTTGAGGATCAAAAGTATGTCTTAGTATATCTTCAGTGTTTGAGATCCCAAAGCACTCCGTGATAATTATATAAAGAAAATTATGGAGTTTCCTCTCTTATTACAGAACAAGGTTTTCAAGACACGATTTATGATGTTTGGGGTTTCTGGTTTCTAACATTCAACTTTTCACTTTTCAGAGACATTTGAAGGCTCATTCAAAGAGAGACTTCAGAGCCCTTTTTGAGTTCTAAGGTGAACAACTCATGGTAGAAACTCCCCAAAATTATCATTTGCTTCTTAGAAATCTTGGTCCTAGTGTATTTTCATTGTCATTCCATGCACATGTTAATACCTTTTGTGATTATGAAAAACAGCCTTTCAGGTCTACAAGCCAGTTCTTAGTCAAGCACGGGGGAAATAACATTTTTAATACCTAGCCCCCTAATGCTGCTTCAATTAAATCAGTTTCTCTGCTCTCCTTTCTCTTTTCTTAATTCTGGTTGACCCTCTATTCTCATTTGAATTACATTAATTTTCTGTCTTTGTCTATTCTCAAAGTTTATAGTCCCTTGGTTAGACAACCATAAACATTCAGCTCCTCTCATATATAACCAAGATTAAAGCTGTGTATATAAATCTGGCAGCAGAGTAGTATTTTTGCCCACTCTGGAATTGTAGCTGTATTTCTTCAGTAATGACTGAACAATAATTCATCATATTCAGTTTTTCAATCCTCACATAAATATGTAAACCAAAATTACAACAAATATTTTTTCTGACCAGTGGCCATTTAAACCCCTAGAAATTCAGGTTGTATCTGTGAACAAATGGTGCTATTGATTCTTTCCATGTTATTACAAGTAATTATGTTTCACTTGCATCACAATTAGAAATTGTACAAAAGAGCAGTAGGAAAGAAAGGCCATTGAGTCAAATTCCCTCCACAGTATCCTGTGTAATGCCTGTGATGTCTTGCTTAGGTACATAGTGATCCAATCTTCCCTGTACTATTTCAAGCTCATTTATTTTCTGAATCCCACACATACTCCTACACATACAGCTGTATTCAGCTTAGTGGTGGATCCCACAGGTCCGCCCTGGCAAATATGTGGATATGTGGATGTACATACAGTAGGTGATACATGAATGTGCTGCAAAGGTTGCTGCGTTCAAGCTCCCTGCACACCATTTTGAAAGCACAGCATTGCTAACTAAGATAAACTTATCTGCTCATGTTTTCAAGGCCACTGCTGTCTGCAGCACTTATTGACGCTTCAGGTCCAGTGGGAACATGGGAAATCAAAGCTATAGACCCTTGGACAAGGTTTGCTGTGGGCTCTGCTTTGTGGATGGCACCCTCCAGGGTCACAGCAGGGCTCCTTATGGCAGCCCTGGGAGGCAGTCACTGGGTCTAACACTCTGTAGGGCTTCAGGAGCAAAGCTTGCCCATCTTTGCTTGCAATTGTTTAAGCGCTGCACCAGTACAGGTTATGGGCTATAAGTAAACAGTCTGTGACAGCCATCCAGACCTCTCATACACATGTAAGTGGTGGCCTTATTTCTAGATGACCCTCCTCTGACAGTCTGCACCAGCAACTCTCTCCATGGCAGTCTGTTTTCTCCTGCTTCCTAGGGCTGCTTTTTGCTCAGTCTCCCCTTGTTTCCTCCTTCCCAACTGCACTTTCCCTCACAAAAATTCCTTGGTAAGCTCTAGTCTCTAACCAATTTCAGACCCTAACAAGATGCTTTTTACCTATAAAAATGAAGACACTTTGTCACTTGTCCCACTTTATAGTGCTTTATGTGGCACTCCTGTTCATACTGCACATTAACTGCCTTTTACATTTCCTGCTGCACCTGCGCCTCCCTCTGCCCCCATTGCCCAGCCAGATGGGAAGCTGTATCCATGTCCCTCACACACACAGGACCCTGCAAGCACCGAGCCTGCTCTTGCTGTCAGATAGTTCCCCACCAAAGCGCTTCACTCTAAGTTAGATTAAATGCCCAAGGGGTTTGGCAGACCCATACTGTCCGTTTTCACCCACGTGGTCCCATTTTTAAAATTCTGTACTCCAAACACAAATAAAGAGTGATTGAAGCTAATCTCTGCTTGATCTAATTTTGGGGTACAGACTCTTAGTCTGCTGAATAAGCGTGGATGACCTGTCTCCTAGAGAGAGTGCTTTCAGAGCCTGAGCTCTCCTACAAATAAAAATAAATTATAGCTCCCTGGTTGCTAAGAAAAGGAAAAGAAATTTGATAAATATACTGTGTTTTGAAAGCTGGATCTATAGGGAGATGTATTGTTTTGTACTGAGTCACATAATGTACCAAGAAAAAAAAATAGGCAAGGTTTTGGACCCAGAAGTGTTTTTCTGAATGTGCAGGCAGCCTGCCCTGTGTTTGAGCCGAAATTTCATCTTCACTGGGGGTGTCAGGGCATTACTTCTCCAGCTTCATTTTAGCAACTGGAAATTGTTGTAAAGACAGAAAAATGCAGGTCAGAGCAAAAAGCCCTCTTAAAGTGTGTGTCTGAAAAACACAAAAGAATGAAAAGAAAAAAAAGAAATAGAAAACAGAGGATGGACTATTAACTGGGCCAACCACAGCAGTCTGGCAAGAGGAAGCTATTTTCCTTGTGAATCAAGTCAACAGTGAGGTAAGCAACTAATAAATAATAGAATCTCTACAGAAAGGCCAACTTTACATCTTGTTGCAAATCTCCTGTTAATATGGGTGATCTGTAGGAAGAAGAGAGCTTTGATTTATTTACACAGGCACCATGATTAGAATTACATTCCCTTAAAGGAGTTTGTCTTGTTTCCTCCTCCATCAATGAACTGCTGCTCAGAATCACTGACTACTCTTTTCTCGGTTTGCAGTAGCTGGATGTTTGTCAGATGACAGCTAAAACTGGCAAGCAGCATAGTGTCTCTAGGAAAGTAATTCAGGTTGGTCCCTCAGGCAGTGCTTCAGGCTCTAGATCCATATATAACACGATGCTCGGGCTGTGCAGTTTGGTTCAGACAGAGGAACTGGCTTTTGTCTGCTAAAAGATGTCACCAGACAGGGGGAAGACACTTCTTGAAACCTACCCTCAGGCACCACCAAGGGAGATCAGGTCTCATCATCTACTCAGGAAGAAAGAGATGGAAGAAGCTGGAGGTCAAACTACCACCCAGCTCCTTTAATCTTAAAAGTGTCTTGGCACTTAGGCAGCACCTGATGCAGGTTCAAGACCTGAAGGGTTCAACACTTCAAGGCTACTTCCTTTTATGCTTTGGCTAAAAGAAAATGAAGGGTGAGTTCCCAAGGATGCTTAGGCCCATGCATGGCTCTCACTGAAAACCAAAGACCCCCTGGGTCAAGATTTTAAAAATGTGTTTTTTAGGGAGATACTACTTAGTATTATGAAAACTGCACTTGCCTAAAATAAAATAATTTTTTTTAAAAGGCAAGCAGCATTAGTTCTCTTTTAACTTCATCCTGCACACATGGAAAAATATTTTAAGGTTTGGAATGAGAAAACCAGTCCTGTCCTTCACAACCATTAGTGACGGCCAGATCTGAGTTACAACCATGTGGTCCAGCGAGTACTGAGCTTTGCTGTCAATAACATTTTATTCCTAGTTTTGCCATAATTCATTGCTATGAGATAATCATACCTTACTTTCACATTTCTGTTTTTCTTCCTGTGCCAGACTTCAGGAGCTGGGAATCTCTTATTAGATGCCTGCACCAAACTATGAACAGGACTTGGGAAGCTTTGTTGAAGTTCTGTACTTACTATTGCCCAATGAGCAAGTGCTGTTAAACAGCATTGCAGCTGTTTGTCCTGGAGCTGGGAATAGGAGTAATGGGAACAGCATGCTTACATTTTGTTGCCAACTGGCCAGGGAAAAAGAATATGTATGAAATATATGAATTTAAGGGGTTTTATGTGAAATGTGGCCTGGTTACTAGAGACTTGGGATAGCTACTCTAATGCAGACTTTTTATGTGACTTGTGGTGAGTTGGTTAATAAATTTTAAATTTAAGACGTGTATTTACACACCTTATGGTGCTGTTAAGAATGTAACTTATTAAAGGCTTAAGATACCCAGAAGCTGGTAGCAGAATGTCAGCTCAATGCCTACAGCACACACATTCATAGAGGGCTGTGACAACCCAGCTCGCTCTTCTGAGAGTACGAAGCTGTAAGAGGATATAAGGACCAGGCTCACAACTGTGGTATTTATGGGTACTCAAAACCCACACAGGAGACTTTACCTCATTCTGTTTATGGGCTGCTTTCTTAACATTTTGTGCATGCACAGGAAGGGAGAAAGCAAGGACAGCGAGCTGCTATATGAAAACTGGATCTAGGCTGTGTCTTCATTTCAAATTACTGCATTGAAGTGGTTTCCTTGCAAGACAGCAGTTTGAAATCAGCGTTTTTGTCTTTGACCTCAGATTGCTCAGGCCAGCACTGGAGAGTGTGTATGGAGAAAACAATACATATTGAAGCCTCTTGCATTATTCTGCTACTGCTGGGTTGAGATTCTTGTGTATGCATGTAAGTCTGGGAAAAATAAATCCAAATATATCTTTGTGGCTTTCCCCCTTGACTTCTGGGTAATCGGGACCCTTGTATATTTTCTCCCTTTGTAATACCCCAAGATGCAACTCCCTTTGGGAGTTCCCTAATCTGTGTATCAGTGGCAATCCTATAATCCCATATAATTGTATTAGTCTCAATAGCAGATTAGCTCCAAGTGCCCCTACAGACAAGGAGCTGTCAGCTCTGCTATTGTTTCCACTTAATGTGATTCCAGTCAGCAAAGAAGAAAAGCAGCTGAGAGCCCTCTGTCTCACATTACAGCCCACAGTTTCTAAACCAATTAAGAAAAAGGGATTTACAGTCAACTGGATTAAGGGCTCTGTTTATATTATCCCATATTTATTTTTATAATACCTTCCATTTTCTATCTAGCTTTGTAATCAACTACCCTTTTTCCTGCCTTTTGAAACACCCATCCATGTCCTTACCTATCCATTTACCAATCCATCTCACATGTAGGGTTTCAGCCATCTGTCTGGTTAACTTCACCAGCCTGCTTTATTGCATATTTGTTTAGAGAACACATGGTGCATGAAGCATACCCAGTAATGCTGAGATTAAAACCAATGCCTGATTTCAGATCAATTTCACGATGACCTCACTAATATAAGTACATTCGTGAGACAGCGTTTGGGCAAATCTCTCCTTTCTGCTAGCTAAAACATTCTAGCACCACCCTTATCAGAGCCAAACAATGCTCGTATGGAAACAGCATGACAGTCAATCATTATTAAGCAGGAAAATGGTGCCTATAAAATCCTACAACACTCATAGAGGAAGAGGTAAAATGAAACTCCAGCAGGACCATGTTCATAAGATGAAAGAGCATCTGCCAGTTTGGTCCTTGATCTGATCAACTAGATCTGCAAGTAGCAGATCAAGGATAGGAAGTGACACTTTGCTCTCACAGAGGTGTCTCTTTTGCTATGACAAGAGGTAATGATTTTTGAGGGATGTGGGCTAAAACATCACTTCGTCTTGAAGCAGAGCAAGTCATGAGGTAAACGGTTAAACATAAAACTATTCAAAATCAGATTTTAGAAGTTAGAAAAGTTAGAAGTTAGAAAAGTTAGAAGTTAGGAAGGTTAGGCAAACATACATTCCTAGGGGGAGAGGGACCAGGGGGAGATGGATCACTTCCTTACATAGGACCCCAGAAAATAACCAGGAAAAATGGACCTTAGAGAT